>JAAAKG020132420.1:0-14513 GCA_010014905.2 Druon quercuslanigerum
TTATAATTTCTTATTTTAAATTAACAGTCAAAAGTTTCGAAAAATTAAAAAATTGTTCTCTTTTTTCAATTAAAAAAATTTAAATTTACTGGGTTAAATATGGGAGGTTTCGGAAAGAAACAACATTTGAACTGTATTTCTAAATCATTCATTTACTTATTTTTCAGCTGGCCAACTTAAAAAGGAATTTGTCAAAAAATTTTGAAACGTTTTTAATATAGAATTGTTTAAACTGCATTTAAAAATTCTTTAAATTAAAAATATACGCTAAAACATAAATACCTTAACTGGAAAATATTTAAAGTAAAAGATTTTACAATGGCGCAGTTGTAAGTTAAATGATTTCATAATTGAAAAAGTTAACACTTACACTTAACATTTCAAAAAAGTTTAATTCAAATTTATTATAAACTGCATTATGCCATGTGATTGTGATATATCAATTGATTAGAAAGATATTTCTTCAAAAATATTGTGAAATTCACTGTGGTTTACCGGTCCAGCAACCACTCTACTTTGAAGAATTCCCCGCGTAATTCAATTATCGTATATTCAAATAGAAATTTTCACAGTAAGGAGCCCTTCAAATATTTCGCGTGTTTTAAAAGAATCGACTAGAAATGTGTATACCGTTTTTGATTTCGGAAGCTTTGAAGTTTTGAAATTATATTACTAGATATTCATGACTATATTAACAGATATGAACACCATCGATTAATTAAATAAATAAGAATTAAACAAATTTGTATGTTATCACATACTAAAAATTCAGTGCATAATTAAGTAAAATTAATAAAAGTAATGTATTACATTTAATTTAAGACGCTTAAAATTCTTAAATTTTGAAGCAAAAATATTGCAGTTCCAACAAATTAGATGAATTTACTAGCAAATAAGACGAATTATCAACCAAATAGTTGAACTTTCACCTACAATTGATAAGCTTCCAGCAAAAAAATAAATACGAATTTTCAACAAAATAGTACAACTTTCCAATTATTTTTAATGAAAGAGTTGAATTTTCAACTAAAAGAGACAAATTTACAACGAAATAGTGTAATTTTAAAATAGAAAAGGTCAATTTCCAACAAAAAATCTTAAACATGAGCATATTAGTTTCCAACAAAATACGGGAATGTTCAACTCAAACAGATAAATTGTCAACCAAAAATTGAATAGTTCCATTTTCAGAAAAAAAAACTGATAAATCTTCACATGGAATAGTTGAATTTTAAAACAAAAACATGAATATTGAATTAAAATGAATCTTTACCTATAATAAATGAATTGTCAACCAAAAAGATGAATTTAATACTTCAATTTTAAACAAGAACGATCAAATTTCAAAAAAAAATGGAATATATAGTTAAATTTTACAAGAAAATTATTTTTTAAACAAGCTAATGAATTTTAAACTAAAATGATAAATCTTTAACTGGAATAGTTCCATTTTCAACCAAGAAGAATGGGTTCTACTAAAAACACGAATTTTCAACAAAATACATAAGTTTTCAAATAAAAAAGATAAATTGTCAAACAAAAATTCAATATTTAAATTTTCAGTTAAAATTATTATTGTTCAAACACAGATATAAATTTTCAACTAAAATGATGGAATAATAACAGTCAACAAAAAACAAATAAAACACTTAACAAAATAGGTAAGTTTAAACTAGAATAGTTAAATTTTCAGTAAAAAAACATTAATCTCCAAGCAAAAAAAAAAAATCTTTAACAAAAGAGCTCATTTTTTCAACCAATGCGATGAGTTTTCAGTTAAAAAGATGAATCTTTAACAAACAAAAAGTTTCACTTTCAATTGAGCAATTAAATTTTCATATCCAAAAAGATTAAATTTGAAGGAAAAATGTACTAGTGGATATATTAATGAAAAAAGATGCTCATTTGTAATTTAAGAAAAAAACTGTTTTCGAACAAAATACATACATTTTTAAACAAATACTTCAATTTTCAACTAAAAACAATCAATATTAAAAAAAAAAATAGCTAAACTTTCAGTTAAAAAAATTAATTTGAAACAAAAACGAGTTTTTTAATAAAACAGTTAAATACAGTAATATACAGGTACTTTTACCAATTAAGAATCATTGCTATTCAATTTTATATTACAATTGAAAAAATTAGCACACTTTCGAAAAAATTCCCAGATAATTCCAGGTTTCTCAGATTTTCCCAGCAGGGTAGACACCCTAATAGAGGTAAAAGGGAGAATTTGAAGAAAAAAGGGTAAAAGCAGGGGAAAGACTGCGATCCTTGTATTATGCACCGAAAGTTTGATGATTTAATTTTTATATACCTTAAGATCTCGATGAACCACTCTTTTCTGGTGGAGATAACGTACTGCATAAACTATTTGACGAAACACTCTTCTCGCTTCTGGCTCCACCATTCTACCATTTCTAACCAAGTGATCAAATATTTCCCCACCAGGTGCATATTCTGTGACCAAATAAATCATTTTTTCTGTCTCCATTACTTGGTAGAGTCTGATAATGTGAGGATGTCGTAACTTCTTCATTATATGAACTTCACGGAAAATTTTTGCCAGATTTTCTTCATTTAGTTTCGTCTTATCTATAATCTTAATAGCCACCTACAAAATACATTTTATTATTTCAATATCGAAACAAGCCAATCGGTTCAGATTATGGAACTCCGGACAGAATGCAGAAAAATACATTCAATTTTTATTAACCATTTTTTTTATGTCGGTGGTCTCATACATATATATACCTATTATACATACAAAAAATTAATTTGGGAATTAAACTTTTGTTTGCAAGTTCACAACTTTGTATGAAGATATCATTATGAATTTTTTAATCATTAATTACATTAAATTTTATTCTTCTAATTTACAATCAATTAAATATGAAATAGTTGAGATAATCTCAAATCTATTTGTATGATTTAAGATATGTTCAGTGGAACAGTTGAAATTTATTACTTGATACAATTATAAAATAATATAAGAGCCACGAATATTTCCAAATCCACAGCAAAATATAATTGAGCATATAATTATAAGAAAGCTTCTGATCTTTAATGGTGGTAGTTCAACATTGCGTTCGTGACGTAAGCTGAATCATGTGTTTAAGAATATACAAATAATAAGAGATTTGAGCAAATTTTTAATGATCCCGTAACATAGGTCTGAATGCAGATTAGTTTTCAAATGATTACGGGCAAATTAATTTGACATGTTTTACATATACTAAATGTCAAAAAAATATACGTATATGTATTGTTACCGACATAAAGGAGCGCAATTATATTATGGGAGATTGACAATACTGATCATTGTAAATGTTTTGTGGAGGATTAACAACTAATTATAAGATTGAAAACAACTGACAAATAGCAGAAAAGAAAAATAAACGAGTATTCAAACTGCTGTTTGTTGTATGTTAGGACAAAATGACGGATACCAAATTCTCTGTAGACAACATTTCCTTCAAAGAGACGTACCTTTGATTTCGTTACAACGTGGGTAGCCATTTTAACAACGGCAAAGTTTCCTTTGCCAATTGTTTTCTCCAATTCGTAATAGCCAACACGAATAAGTTTATTAACGGGAAACTTGTGTGAAACCTCATTTTGCGACATCTCCGCGGATGCCATTTTTTATCACTCAAGTCATTACCGATCATCTACTCTCTAGTGTTTATTAATTCCTGTAGGGGCGTTGGTGAAGTTCATTAAGGCATGTTTCCATGCCATTTGTTTTGTTTGTTGCTCAACCTGTTACAACCAGTGCTCCCAATTAGGTATTTATGGCGAGGTGGGGGAAATCCAAGATGTCTGCACGCCGAGGAACAAAAAATAAACACCAATTTTGTAAGACAAAACTTTTTTTTTAACTTTAATAACTTATAACAAAAATTATATTTTACCATTAGCGTATTTCGATATTAGTTTTTATTTTTAAAAAGCTATTTAATTTAATAATAAAGTTGATAATTTCGAAAAATAAAATATATTTTGGAAAGTTTCGTTCCATGCAATTGGTACCATTGCTTGGTCCTCGGAATGCAGACATCTTTTATGATGACGTCAGTAATAACTTTGTATTTTTAAGTTGACACATGGGTCACATAGCCTAAAAATACACAGGAATTACTACTGCGCATGCCAGAGATATACACCTGCTTTTGTCACTGTGGACCGGATTAGCATACCATGGGTGCGCTTATTCCGAATTATTGAATGTTTAAATCAATTTTTTATAATACATAATGATTGTAAAATTATATAAAATAAATATTCGGTCGCAAAATAGATTTATTAATTGGAAGTTAAAATAATTATTTAATTTTACTCCTCAAATATAAATGATCGATTTTACAGTTTTTATCACAAATACGAGTTTTAAACAATTCTTAATAGGGCAGGGTAAGAAAAGGTGGGCATATAGCTGTCCCTAATAGCACGGAACGTTTAAAGAATAAATTATCGTTATTGTTATTATTTTCAATAAATATATCATAAACCGTAAGCAAAAGGTCAAAATTGATGTCAGTTTATGCTATGGATATCTTATTATTATACAGGGTGCCCCAGGCTCAAGTGTCTGGATCTATATATCTATATACAAATTAAAAAAATAAATCAAACATTCCTTTTCCAAAAATCAGCTGAAGTTTTAGTTCTTGAGTTATAAAATATTTAGATTGGACCAATCAGGAGCGCGGTATAAATAGACGTGCGTACGTGAGCGGAAGTCCAATGTAGTTCATTGAGAGAGCGTCAAGGTGAGATTAGCGACGGAAGAACAGCGGTCACACACTAGGTGGTACTCCCCAAAGACATTGGTACTCCCGTTCGCACACACGCGACTGTTACCGCGCTCCTGATTGGTCCAGCTTAAATCTTTTGTATCTCAAAAACTAAAACTTCAACTTATTTTTGAAAAAGGAATTTACGATTTATTTTTTTTATAATTATACAGCTATATAAGTCCGGACACAAGAGTCTGGAACACCCTGTATAGTATATTCGGTACTCAACACTCAAAAATGGTATATATTTTTACCTATCTCGTACGGTTTACGAGATGATTTGTTAAAAGTAAAGTTGTTAAAAATAACAATAATGGATGATTCCCCTCAGGTCCCAGTGGAAAGTTCCTGGAACGTTCCCAAAAAGCGGACACTTGACACGCTCAAGGGACCGTTCCGAAGGTTCGCGTGGAACGTTACCGGTACCAAAGATATTAGGACTAATATCTTTGCCGGTACTTTCCGTGCTCTTAGGGGTCTTTCTTAACTATTTATTTGAAATCTGCAATTTATTGCTTAAAATTGAGAAACTATTGCGTTTGACTCATATCGCCACATTCCTTCGGCGGAATCAGTCACACACTTAAATGACTTATGTAAATACTAGCTATAAGTAAGAGTATTATCAAATTACAATACAGTGAATTTTTGTCTATTTTATGGAGCGTGTGATGTAAACATTTGCGGATTTCAAGGCAAGAGGGGTCCCCACCTCTACCGCGAGTCGTCGGGTGATTTTTGTCAAGCGATGTGTATTGACTTCCCGGCCTTGTATCGATGCGCACGCTGTAAGAATGTGTACGCATTTGCGCAGCATGCATGTCAGTGTTTTTTAAGTGATCTTGTTCATGTACGTGACGAATACAGTACCCTCCCACTTATTGCACTATCACTTATCGCGACTTCCCCAACTCGCTTTGATCCCGCTACGGACTTTTCAAAAAATGTTGACATTGAATGTAGCCTATTCAATAAGTTTAGTTTCAATATATAAATTTCCGTCGATTCTATACAAATACAAATTCAACCCAAATTGTTTTATGTGGCCTATCCAGTCCGGAGATCTCAAATTTTTAATTTTTTCTGAATAAAGCTGGTCACAAACTATAAAGATTTCAGGTTTAGTATGTCAATTTAACATAATAACCTCTTAATGTTCTCTGTTACTTGTTTTCTCAACTGTAAAATTTTGACATTAACATTTTTGAATAGATTCGATTTTCTAAGTCAATCAGATATGAGGGTAACGGGCAAGGGGAGGAAGATTTTTAATGTTGTGGGATATTTCACGGAATATTGGGTATTGTAGCATGACGTAACAATCATGATAGGATATGTGGAAACGTCAGCAAGGTGAGCATAGTTGGCTCTTTTGGACATGGGAATGACAATGTGCATGCCTTTTCTGAGAAAATATTCTAAACCTAAAGTTTAGTTACAAAGATCTTAATAGCAATATTTTTCAAATGTTGAATGCATTTGCGTACTTCTGTTTCTTCCTACTATCGGTTGAAGACCTTTCAGTTCCACGAAATATAATCAATTCTCCGAAATTTGAGGTTGCAGTACCCGATCTGATAATAGTTACATACTGTTTTGAAGTAATGGCAAAGTGAATTATACCAGAAAAATCTATAAAAAGGTATTCGTTTGAGATTATCTAGAACTCTAAAAAAATTATCAAATATGAGATTTGTGAAATAAGGAAGTGTAGTGCTGTTTTTCGGGTAAAAAATTATTTTAAAAAATGGTGAGTAAACAATAATTTTAAATCTTACAGCGTGATTTGAAGCTATGACATATGGAGGAATTTAGATTTTCAATAATGCAAAAACGTTCTTTGCATACCAGTATTCGCGTTAGCAGAAAATACGTGAATATCTTCTGAACAGCTAGCGATTGTGAAATAACTTAATTATGATAAGTGAAATTCAAATTTCGCGCTCTTAGATTTAAAAGCCCTCCCTGCGTTAAATATATATTAAGGCAAACTCCAAAATAAAGTTCGTATTTTCCAGTATGCTCCGAAATTAGGGACGATAACAATTTTGTTCTAATTATGTATTTTAGGTTGGGTTAAATAGGTAATTCATTTTTTAAAAATCATGTTTTTTCCAATCGAATTAAAGGAACATTTATGAAGATTTAAAAATCATATGCAGTAAAGTCTCTTCTATTTCAGCGACCTTGAAACGTAAGGATTCTTTCCTTTCAATCAAAGGTTGAAGGGCCTCTACCGCGACTTTAGATTATTTTTGTAAAGCGACGTTCAATGGCTGCCCAGTGGGCACAAAATTTGGCGACATATTTACGAAATCGTTACGACATCCTGTGTCCATGTCGTTAAGGTGTCTTTACGATATCGTACATAGGTCATATGATCTGACGATGTCTTTATGATATCGCAAAGACACCGTAACGACATGGACATAGGTTGTCGTAAAATTGTCGTCAATGTGTCGTAACAATGTCGTAAAGACGTCGCCAAATTTTGTGCCGACTGGGTGCCCCGGCCTTGTATCGATGCGCTCCCTGTAGTAAGTAACTTATTCAACTGCCCATGTGTCGAAAGGAGCTGATCAATTTGATACCAATAAATACTATCAACCTATCAATAATGATACAGATAAATTTACCAAACTTAGCTCAAAGGGCGAGAGACGGTTAGTTGCGATTCTTGGCTGAATCGGAAAGGCGCATTACTCATATGCGAAAATTGTGCAATATTATGCTTCAGACGGGCCCGATTTGCGCAGTTGAAAGTCGTGGGTCATTAGTCTGCATGCATGTTTGTGTTTTTCAAGTTTCTTCCAAGTGTTTTTCTTCACTTACGACAAATATTCCAACCAAAAATCAATGTAATAGAATCAAGAAACGACTCAAATATTTTGCGAAATAGTGAATTTTTGTGGCGTGACGATAGGTATATTTTTTATATCTGCTGTGATTTAAGGAAACACCGTTAACTGCAAAATGAACGAAGCTGAGAAAATCTACGAAAACTGTTCGAATCTTTATTCGCGTGTATATCGTGGATTCTAATTCATTTTTTGCAGTTTTTTTGTTGTTCTTGACTAATTTGCATATAAACTCTTTATTTTTTCAAAAACAATGGATTAAAAAACGTTAATTAATTATCTAAAGTGCAGTTAACGGTGTTGATTGGGATGCTGAAATTCAGAAAACACCGTAACAGGCAGTCATGACTCTTCGAATTACAGTCCTTTTTTCTCGGGGTTCGATGATTCCGGAGAATGCCGTAAGCATGTTAGCATGTACGGACCTCTTCGAAATCACAAAGGCTCAAAATCACCACCTGATATTTTAGCAAAGTCCGTAATTGCCCGTTGCGGCTTTTTCTCAAGTTTTTCTGTGACGCATTTAGGTGCATCTTTTCTTCACGATTCCAACGACATAAAAAACTCGTTTTTCGATATTTTGCAATTAACGTTGTTTTCTCAAATCACGGCAGAAGTATAGAATGCTAGGATAGGGTAAAATTTGAGTTACTTGCAAAGACCTGAATAGTAAGTAATCTTTTCATTATAATCATAATCTTTTTGATTGGCGGCCTTTCAGTGTCACGAAATACAATCAACTTAAATTGTGGATATTTATTTTATTTCGTGACACTGAAAGATTATCAATCGACATAAGAATGGAACGCGACTGAGAAAATATATTCTACAGTTGATAATTATTACTATTTACTATTCTGACATTTACGACTTGCTTTTGCGATTCACATATTTTCTCAACAAGTTTTATGGATTCTAATGACGTCATGCGAAAATACTCAATTTAAAACAATGAGAGTGTCTCGCTCTTCGGACCTCTTTTTCATTGGTCAGCCGCCGACGCGTACGAGAGAGTACAGGGATTTGGTGGGAGGTGACGGAATGCGCAATTTGAAATAGCCATGTACGGGGGACTTGAAATAAGGAGACTTCACTGCATTCTATTTTTAATACATTTCGAAGCAAAATTCTCTTTCTGTTAACATTTTTCATTTTATTTTAAATTTAAATCGTTCCAATGGATAAAATGATTAAAAATGACCCACATAATAATTACATTATTTAAATTTCGCGGGAAAAGTTTTTGCCTCTGATCAGAAAGGGCGCTAAATACAAATGATGAAAGAAGTCAAAATAATAGAAAACCTATTTTTTGCATTAGACAGTATATAATTAAAAACAATTATATGTTTATTCACTGTAGAGTATCATTGTAAAAAATATCTCTATAAATTATGAAATATATTTGTTTAAACAATAAACGCTTGAACTTCTCTTAATGTTCCATAAACTCTGTTCGAGCTTAAATGCTGAGCATATCCTCAAAAGCCTTTGTTCGACTTAAATTCTTGGTCATTGAAATAACTCTAATTATATAGCATGGCAGAAAACTTATATATTAATATGCACAATTTCTCTAATTATTCATAAGTATATGCGAAATTTACTTTAGAATTTTCGAAAGTATGATCTACTTTGCTGAAATTTTTCTTGTAACGAATGCCATCAGCCACAATCAGCCTAGCATAAAACCGCTCTTAATATTAAAATTGATTTCTTATTAATTTCATGCAAGAAAGGTTTATGATAATAATACTAAACGTTTAAACGAATTAATCTTCTATTTTTAATTTTGAGAGAATGGTCTTTGTTCGCTGTAGTACAGATTCTGAGAATATTTACTGATGATCCTTTAAAAAAAACGTAAATGTAAAATATAATTATATAATAATAAGCAGTGAAACTAAAGCATTACAAAATATGTCACTTGCTATTTATATATTATATTATGTATAAGTAAAGTAGGTAACGCGTATCAAGATTCTTTAATATTCTTAATGTACGCAGGTATCAATAAGAAATAATAACATCTAGAAAAAAATATCTATATGCAATTAACCATAAACTGCAGACAAATGAAATACACGTTCAAGGTGGCGATTAAATTTCAGTTTCGAAATTCGCACACATTCTTCACAAAATCCTAAAAAAAAGTTCTCACTTTAACATTCTTAATTAAAGAAAATCCAGCTGCAATACAACTCTCAGAGCAACATACCATAATGTACCACGCATTAAATTAACAACAAAAACACGCTTTTATTTGAGTGATTTCGCTTGAACTATTTGAATAGTAACAATATGAATTCGGTGTTCTCTATATATACATCCTACTATTTAACTGCACCACAGTTCTCCCACTTTTCCTTTCAATTATTATTTATAACCAGAGCGACTATAAAAAATCTCGACAACTATGCCCACATTTTTTCGCCGATATATTTTCAAATGTACTGAAAAACTGGTATAAATTTAGCCTACCAAGGAGTAAAATTATTATACATAATTGTTATTCTGGCTTATAGCCGAAATTGTGAAGATCTGCAACGCTTTTTTCTTCGCTATTAATCATTATATTTGAATATTAATGCTACTCTAACATTCGCAGGAGTCGCGTAGTTCGCTCAAGGTTGAATCAACATTTTGATCTATCCACCCCAAACGCATGTGATATTGTTGCAATACTGTTCAACAATATTGCATGATTCTAATACGTCTACTTTTTCCATTATTTCATCAATTCTGACACGTTCTGATTACATTTGAGATCGGAGTACGATTCTTCTACAAAAACAATAAAAAATGTTCACAACAAGTCCAGAGTCTGGCTAATTTATCTATCAATTTCTAAAGGCAATACAAAGTCGACTTAAAGTATTTCTAAAAATTCTCATCTAAATGCAAAATTGTTTTACTACATTTCTATTATATGTATATGATTGAAGTATACACTTGACCAATAAAAATGCTAACTCTGTCGTCGAAACATGTACGTTTGTACACTTTCACAAATTCGCCACATGGTCAAGATATGTTTAACCAATCTATGTTTATTCGACGAATTACAATAGTAAAACCTATACTAAAAACTACAGTAATTAACGGTAGTTTTTAGTTATCGAAGAAAGTGATAAAAGTTGTCTAACTCGCAGCGTTACAGATCTTCCAGTCTTCCTAAGGTCGCTTGCAATTATTTTACTACACTTTTACTAGCCACCAATGCTACCAGGACCGATAATTTTGTCAGTTTTCCGGATCTAGACAGAACACGCCTGTAGGGTACCTCTTTGACCTTAACAACAGCGCCATCTGCATGCGAACAATTGCGTACCTCAAAGTTATTAGAGCAACGTTAACGCAAAAGAACACTGAATATCAATTCATTTTAATGAAAAATATTACACTACAGTCCAAAAGTAATTATTTACTATGAGATTTCTTGTCGGTCCTAGCTACCCCACAGACGTATACCTTGATTTATGAAGAAAGAGCACTACATTTTTTTTAATTCTCTTCAGAATCCAAAAGGAACATCCATTAACTACGTAAGGATTATTTTTTTGACATTTTCAGATTCGTAAAATTTTTGTGACCCTCACCCCCTTTTCTTAGGTAGGACTTAAAGTATTTTAACAGATTTCATATGATTTTAAAGTATTTGAAAGTATTCAAAAGTATTTCAAAGAATGACAAAATTTTAAGGAATTTAACAAGATTTGTAAATCATTTTAGGATCATTTTAGGTTTTACATATTTTAAATGATTTGACAAGATTTGAAGAGTTTGAAGAAATTACCTAGTACAATTTTAAAGAGAATCTCAAATTTTTAAGTATTATTACAAGATTTTAAGGGACTTTAAGGAGTTTAATGGGATTTTCATTTTGCTGGATTTCAAATGATTTTAAGAGATACCAAATGATTTCGATGAATAAGTCACGAGATTTCAAAGAATTATGAAGGATTTCATATTGATCGCAGAGTATTTTCACGAATTTTGTAGGATGACGGGGAATTTTAATGAGATTTCCAAAAATTTGAATGGATTTAAGGAGAGTTCATAATATTTGAAAAAATGTTATGAAAGGTGTATACCACATGTCAAGAATAGTCAAGATCGAATCAATTTCAAATCAGACAGGTTCTACACTTGAAGTTGCAGAATCTCTCGGGGACGAAATATGTTGTTTTTTAGGGGAAATTAAGCGATACGTATTTTTGCGATTTGTGAAAAAAAATTTACGGAGTGACGTGTACTTGAATTTTTGGCTTTGTTTTTCAAAAAAAGAAAAAAAAAATTTTTCTTTAAAATTATATAAGTTTTGACCGAATTAAGATATTTCAGATTTCTTCTCAGATTCTGGTAGAGTTTGTCGCGCTTTTTTGAAAATACTAAAAGTCGATTTTCTCAAAAAAGCCTTATGCGAGTTTTATGAAAATCATGAAAGTTTTATGCGAGCTAAATAACTTTTGTGGCCAGGAGAATTTTTTTCGTAAAATCGAATTCTTGCATTTTTGTCGCAAACAACAATTGATACGAAAAAAATGTTAAGGATATATTTTGCACAGTTAGGAGAGTTCTACAAAAAGTACTTTTACACATTTATGATATCTTGCACCATTTTCATAAGCAAAAAAAATCTCTTGATCTAATGAATGGTAAAACCCATATAAAACTTATAAAATATCTTATTTATATAAACAAAAATTGGTGAAAAATATTTCTAATAGTAGAAAAGGTGAGGTTTTCCCTCTTTCGCAAAAATTGCCCATATGCTTCTCAAAAATGGTACAAGATATCATAAATGAGTAAATGAACTATTTGTAAAACTCTCTTAACTGTTCAAAATATTTTATTAGGATCTTTTCGTATCTATTGTTGTTTGCGAGAAAAATGCGAGAAGTCGATTTTATTAGAAAAAAATTCTCCCGCCCACAAAAGTTATTTAGCCCGCATAAAACTTACAGGGTATTTTCCTCATGATAGTACAAATTAAAACAAAAATTGCCAAAAAATATAAGTGTGGGTTATTTGAGAAAACCGAATTTTGGTATTTTGAGAAAAACCGAAAATCTGAAACATCTCAATTAGAACAAAAGTTATATAAGCTTTAAAAAAAAGTTGGGTTTTTTTTTTTTAAACAAAGCCAAAAAATACGTATCGCCTAATTTCCCCTAAAAAACAACATATTTCGTCCCCGAGAGATTCTGCAACTTGCCTGATTTGAAATAGATTCGATGTAAATAACTAAATAAAACTAAAACTAAACCACCATCCCTCCTAAAAAGCCTTACGTAATTAATGGCAATTTAAATTATTTAATGAATAAAAATTATACGTTCTACATGTAATAAAAAAATTTTTTTTTAGACTCGACTTTCCTGGGATTGTGTCCGTCGCCAAGGCTTGATCTCAAGTATCGATACGAGAAAATAGCGATCCACATGGCGTTAGTCTCAAATAAAATTTCGATCGGTATTATTAGCACCTTTTAGAGATTACCACCTTGATGGAACGTTTTTTATAACACTCTCGAGTAAGAATCCTTATTGCTGAAGGACAAAATCGAGGTAGAAGCTAGTCTTTTGTGGATACGTTGATATACTAACGAAATCCACGCAATCGGCACCAGCCCTGCTTCAGCAGATATTCTTTTAATACTTCGTGGAAAAAAGTCTGTTTAAAATTTCGTTAAGATTATATAATTAAAATCTTGGATCTGGAATACTTGTTACTCCATATACCTTTTATATGGTCAGCGTCGGGCCTAAAATTTACCATTGTCTCTGGATTTAGCGCTGGCGGGGAATCTAAAGACTACGGCATAGTCTCTACATTACTTTTTGATTGGTATCAGTCTAAAACTAGTATTTGGACGAAGTGCGAGGATGGGTCGTGCGTGCGCTTTTTGATCTCTACAACCAGTATATTTCCAAGCTTCAAACTTTCTCATTAAATTTTAGACACACATGCGAATCAATTTACTTTCCTTTCTTTGTTATTTTATTTTTTTTCTTTAATTCGGGCATATTTTAAGCAATAAAAATATTTATACTTTTAAGGAAACAAAACAATGGTTTTAGTTGCCTTTTCACTGAAAAATGAATTAACTCTCAGAACGATAGAGCTGTCGTGCAAACAAGAAACGCGCTTTAAAAATAAACAAAATGTAGTATTTCAATTTTATTTGTCAGACAGAGTATTTTTTGTTAAAATTCATTTTTTTTTTAAATAAAGGTCACAACCCCAAAGGAAACTGATGAAATCCCGAGAATCCAATATTTGACAAGTTTCGAGAAAAACGGTTTTAAATTTTTCACCACCGGGCTTATGGACTAGAAAAATGTACCTTCATCGAAAAAAATTATTTTCTGTGAATTCTATTAATTTATGCGCTATAAGTGAATAAATTTAATAATTAATAAAAAAGGTCTTTTGGGAAAAGACCAAAAATCATGCGGAATGGAGACTTTTTCATTTTAAAAAAGCATTTAAAATGTATATTTTGTGCAGAATTATATAAATTGAAGGGAATTTAATATTAAAACCTTCCGGCTGCAAACCCGACGCGCTACCGCTTTAAACTACTCGAAGAATTGGAGAATATATTTTCCTAGTCCATACGACTAACGACGATAACTTTAGCCTTGTTTTTCTCCAAACTAGTTAAAAATTGAGTCCCAGGAATTTAAAATTTTACTTTGGGGTCATGACCTTTATTTAAAGAAATTATGAATCCAAACAAAAAACACACTACCTGGCACTCCACTTGTAAGTTCAAGGAATTTCAAAATAAATTTTTAGGTTTTTTTGAAATATTCTTTCAATTCTGCATTTCTTTTTTGTACGACAGAGG
>JAAAKG020132421.1:0-14512 GCA_010014905.2 Druon quercuslanigerum
ATGAAATAGCTACTGAAATAAAAAATTAGAATATTAATAATTTAATTCTGCATCTGAAAAAACGTGACATCAAATTCTTCAGCACTACGTGTACCGCTAGTTTTCAGCAAAGATATTATAATGTCTTTGGTTTTCAGTACCTGAGTTCTGCTTCAAGTGTCAATTAAATTTTTAAAAGGCTATTTTCACCCAACAAATCTAATCTGTGAAGTCTTTGAAAAGGGGTGTTAGTAGTGTATACTAAAGTGTTACACAGTAGGGCTGAATAATTGTATATGAAAAGTTCGAGGACTCCAAAGTTACGAGTGGGAAGTTGTTGTAAATGGTGCCTATAACCAATTTTTCATGAACTTAATCATTATTGAAATAGTAATATGAATGTTTTATGTGAATATATTTAATTAATTACTAAAAACTAGCCATACTTTTTCAAATTATAAAATAATTTTTATTTGACAAGACAAAATTACAAGTTATTGCACGTACTTACAGTTTGAGTATATTTAGCAAGTATTTTAGCACGTTTTAAACTAAAGAAAACTTACAATTACATAATATTTAATAAAAATATAATATAATTTATTAAGGTAAACAACAAAAATTGAAATTAAATAGATGTGTGAATTTCAAACTTTAAGTGTTTGTAAATTAAAGGTGGCTACTATTATAGTCACGAACAGCTTTAAGTAAATTTTCTGCATACATCGGATTTGTCTTTTTCACTTTATACTTAATCCACTTTTTTTTTGGTTTGCGTGAGCTGATTCCACGTCTTAATGCGAATAGAACCCTAATCCTTTCTTTTTTTTCTCACAAAAATCTTTAATATGAAAAAAACAGCGTGAACTTTCGGAGTTACTTTTATCTCTAATTCTAAATAACTTTTTTTTAAACAGCGATCATGTGAAGGTAATCTGATTTTAAATCATTTAAAAAATAAGAATCTGCAACCTCTTTGAATAAGTCAAAATATGTAACAAATTCCATACAAGAAAAATTACAGGTTGTTTTGCAAATTTCACGTAAAACATCCACTTTGTTTAATAATGTTATACACGAATTTCTATTAAATCCTGCATTTCCATATAAGATTTTTCGGCTGACATTGCACTTTTTAGCCCACATTTTAGTCCCGCAAAACTGATAAATTATCATGATTTTCTTCAGGAGATTGAGGTGCACTTATCAAAAATAATTTATTGACACCAGAAACTTTGAAATTCTTGGCAACGACTCCTTCATTATAACTTTTACCATTTGTTTTTGCATGGAAGCACCAACTCATTGTTGTTATTTTTTAAAAACCTCCACCCCGTCTGCAGCAATTTTAATGTACGCTTCATCTACATTTTGTAATTTAGCGATTCTTAAAGTTGTGTTAATTGACAAAACTAAAATTAGTACTAATTTTCGATAAATTTTCAGCGGATATTACCCGTTGTTCAGCTTATTTTTGTTTCGTGGAACACTAAAAGCCATTTGCCTATCTTGCTCTTTTGATAACGATATCGAATCATTATTTTGACGCGTTTGATCTGTAGATTTTTCTGTAATTACATTACACTCCAAGTGTTCTTTCACTTTCTGATCTAATGATCAATTTAAGTTTTGCATTAATTCCTTTCTTGTAGAATTATGAAGTTTACCTTTTGCGATAATTGATAAACATTTCCCAAATTTGTTATTTGCAGATTTTTTTTCTTTTATTTTTTTAATGATTGTAGCAGAGGTTCTTGAAGTTATATTTGCTTTGATCTTTCACTATAATACATAATTCACAAGAACACGGCTTTCCAAAACTTGATCGTTCATCGTTTCTGTCATAAGTGGCATGCTTCTTAATTAATTTTTTAAGTGTATCTGTTATTTCAAAAAGAACTTTTTTTCTCTTTACACAACAAGCACAATTTTAAACAGCAATCACTGTGCGACATCGCACGCACTTTAATTTGAGGTACTAGTTTCATTTTTTATCCACTAACTAAAAATACGAGACATAATTTAATTTTGATGCTCACACTTCGATGTTACGATACAAACTGACAATATTCTAAATAATATATATAACTCGAAAATATTGGACTACAGAATGATTTGAAAACAGTTTGAAAGATTATTTACGTTTTGTATTATGAAATAGAAGAATGTATACAGTTATGCGTAGGTAAGTAAATATACATACTATTGCAGTCATTTGATGTAAACAAAGAAACATGCATTTAGTTTTATGTATATAAACCTATAGTGTGTTGAAAGATCATTTTGTAAGAGATGACAATCTCTGACTATAGACAGACTCATCTCTGATTATAGGCAGCATTTAGTGTTATTGTCTCCTACTCTTTTCACACGGACATAGACCTGACATGGCATTCGAGTGAATGCGGTTTCAGATCTGGAATCACTGCCATTTACAACAACTTCCCACTCGTAACTTTGGGGTCCTCGAACTTTTCATATAAAATTATTCAGCCGCACCGTGGTCAGTGAAAATCGGTGTGCCTATGCCTATGCCTATGCGACCAGGCTACTAAGTAGACCATCTGAAAGGGATTAAAAATAAAAAAATTTGGAAAATTTTGAAATTATCTACGAGAAGGTTAGAAATTTAGAATCAACGGGTTTCGATTATTTCAGATACTTAACATTTTCTTTTGGATATTTAACATTAGAATGAATATAACGTATCTCGTAAATGGAATGAGATACGCCAAAACAGACAACATTTTTGAATTCAACTTTAAAGTAGTATATTAGTATATAAGTTATAATTATAAATATGTATAATGAGAAAATTCATAAATTAAACAAAAGTGTTAATAATTTGATGAAATTTCTAAAAAGGGAGTCGGGTTGGTTGCGGCCAGGTACTATAAATAACTCTGCTCGGTCGGTACGTGACGAATACAATAGGACCATTATATGACCGTCCCATCACTTCACAGTACCGTTTAGGTGCTGAAAATCAGCACAAACAGGCACTGAAGCAGCACTGGCGGTCCAGAGCCGTTCACCAGTGAAATTGGACAAGTGTGCCAACATTCATTTGAAGAAAGGAAAGATTATTGGCGTTCCTGTAAACCCTGAGCTTCTGGATATAAGTATTATTAGACATCTTTACACTGGAGAGACCTATCCTGGAGAGACATACCTGGGCGTGCCTCAAAGCCGCATTCAAGACGCAACGTCAGTGAAGCAGTATCTTTTCGAAGGACATAAAGCATCTTCTTTGGAAGATTCGGTCTTCAAGTCTGTCGGTATTGAACAAAGTTTCTGCGACTAACTTGCTTGCCATTCTAGTTCTACTCTACTCGTTTGGGGTGGTTCAATGGACGAAGAGCGAGCTTAAGGCCAAGATATCGCCATAAGTTAGATCATACATATGCATAAGAGCTTGCATATCAATTCGCCTGTTCCGCGATTATACATTTCACAACGTCACACAGTGGTTTTTTCCAACGTTAGAAGACAAAAAATCGGCTCATGGAGGCGTTTAAAGTAAGAAATTTTTTGTAAAGCTAGAAAGTTTCTTAATGCAAAAAGGTAAAATTTGAGCCGCCGAGAATTTTTTTGTATAAAATTTCAGTATTTACCTAAGTTGCAAAAATGATTATTTGAACCATTTTTATAGCCTTATAAGTGGTTCCGAGCTTGTGATTTCATAGCCAAGAAATGAATTCGAATCTGTACTCGGAATTGCAATATTCAATTGTTTAAACAAATTATATAAAAAAAATACCTTAAACTATTTATTTTAAAAAATGGAAAAATTGTTGTGTTGTTAATTCGTGCGTTGAAACTTTTTCCTATTTATGATTGATTTAAGAATTGAGTGTCGGTGTAACTACTAAAGTTTATAGCTTGCTAAACAATGTTTAAATAATCATTTTTGCAACTTAAGTAAATATTGAAATTTGATACAAAAAAAATTCTCGGCGGCTCAAATTTGACCTTTTTGCATTCAGAAACTGTCTAGCTTTACAAAAAAATTTTAACTTTAAAAGCATCCATGAGCCGATTGTTGTTTACTTTAATATTTGTTTCTTATTTTGCATTAAATTTTATTCTTACCCACACTGAAAAATTTATATAATTTCAATAAAATTATATCATTACCATTCATAATATGCATTAGTATCGGGACAAAAGTATTTTCATTGTCTTACTTTTATCATTAAAAAAATGCGCACCCTATTAAAGTTACAATTATTATTCAACATTTTATTGACACTTGTGTTCTTTTTCCAAAAAGTTTATTTTTTTATTTTTATATATATATGTTTATAACCAGAGTTTATAACAAACTAGTAGATATTTTTTGAATAAACAACTTTTGTTTTAATTTTTACGTCTTTTGAGTCGTTTTTCCATATTTTTTTTAAAATATTTTTTAACCTTGAAAGAAAATCTGCTCGTCCTATCTAAAAAATGATTAATATCAAATTAATCGATCTTTTTTGGGGTGAACAGCTGCTGCCTCTTAATTTTAGTTCGTACCTTAAGTCTTTTTTCAAAAAATTTAATTTTTTATTTTGAATTTTATTTTATACGATTGAAACAAAAACTGCGTATCCTATTCAAAAATATTCATGAAAAATTTGAATGCGTTTTCCCTATTTTTTAGAAGAGTAACTTTTGCCTATTTATTTTTTTCATAGCTTGTTTCATTTGTCCCAAATTTTTATTGTTTATTTTGAATGTTGTTTTTTACGAATAAAACACAAACAACACATTATATAAAAAATAATTATTAAAAATTGGTAACTCTTTTTTGGATAAAAAAAGTTTTGTCTCATTATTTTTTTTCGTATCTTGCATAGTTTGACCACAAAATGGAATTTTTTGATTTTTCATTATTTTTTGTAACTTTGATAGTTTTCTTTTTATAGAAAAAAGACATAAGGATAAATTGTTTGAGTTTCTGAGTACTATGAATAACCGTAAATAGAATGTTTAAATTTCAAAAAAATATGGTTTTAAACATTTTGAATATGCGCTCACTTTTTTAATTTCTATCAAAATGCTGGTTTACGATCTCGATTTTTCCTTTTAGGCCTTAAAAATGTGTGCCAAAGCAGAATCCAATCTGATCAATTTGTCGAAAGTTAAAGTGCCTACAGAACACAGACTACAGATATGCAGACAGACATCTTCGTAAAAATACAGTAAAACCTGTGAAGTTGGCCACCTTTGTAACCTGACCACCTGTCTAAGTTGGACTGGTTTTTACGGAACCGTAAAACGTGAATTGACTTTAATAGGATCTTTCTTCGATAAGTTAGCCACCGGTCTATCTTGTATCTTGGCCGCCTTTTTGCAAGATTTTCACATATTCCAACCTGCCGAAGTTGACCACTATAATTCACGCAGAGCAGTAAATTACAATTTTCATACAGATATCGTTTGAAGATATCGTTTGGCCGGCCAATGATGTTCCAATAAGAAGGCATGGATGACTGGATGTTTGAAGAGTGGCTCACCGATTTGAATCAACAAATGGAAAAGTCGAAACGGAAAATCCTGTTACTTGTCGATAATGCCACTAGTCACAATTGTACAAAAATACTGAGCCATGTAACAGTGAAATTGGATCAAGGAATAATACGAGTTATTAAAGCTCTTTATCGTAAAAAAATGTTAAACATCTTATCATCGTTGCTAAAGACTGCGATACGCGATCTCAGTTTCTTAAATCAATTTCCGTCTTGCATGCAGTTCGTTGGGTAAATAGTGCCTGGCAGAAAATTTCACCAGAAACAATTAGCAAATGCTTTCAACGCTCAGGTTTCAAAGAAAGAACAAAGGGACTTGATGAAGACGAAGATGTAGGCTTAACTGAGGTGATAAATTCTTTTTCATCTAAAATTCGAAATGACGTACTCTCATTTGATGAGATTATAAACGCCGATGCTGAGTTGATTCTTCATAAAGAAATACCTACTGCACCTGACGATATTTTACAATCAATTTTGCAGCAAAAAGAACACCCTGATGCAGAGTGTTATGATAGTGACCAACAATCCAGTGCCAACTCATAAAGAAGCTCTACATTAGTTAGCGCAACTGCTAAGGTACACTTCCTGTCACCAGCTTCAGCTAATCGACAGTTTGTTTAAGGTGCAAAGTGACACGGAGAAACATCTCTTCTCTGCAGCAGTTATTAAACAAATGAAAATTAGTGACTTTTTTGCCAACTCTAAAGAATGAAGTAGTTGGAAATGTTACACTGAATTTACCATTCGATTTGTCTCATTTCATTCATATCGGCCCTTTTTAGGGCCACCAATTATTTTTTACGAAGAATGCTTCAGAATTATAGACATCTTTATTATCTTATACATACCCTGACTTAAAAAGAAAGTTTTTCATCATTTATTAATTTCATTTTTTTCAACACAGTTCTTTTGAGTTGCAACAGAAATGAGACACTTGGAGTATTCTCATTTTAAGAAAAAAATCTTATTTCAAGAACATAAAAAATAAGCTGCAACAAAAATGATCACGGAGTTTTTCTGTGAAGTTTCGAAAAGTTCCATCTTCTCAAAATAACGTATTTTGCTACTTATTTCATTCATAGGTGCGTATTATATGTATTATGAAAAAACAGGGGTTTCGTGACATAATTTCGGTGAGTTGGTCACCTGCCTAAGTTGGCCGCATTTTGATGAAACCGCAGCTGGCCAACATAGACAGGTTTGTTTTACTGTAGTTTTTTTCTGACTCAGGGGGTCTCGAAACGTGGAGATTTGATGAATACCGACAAAGTGAAATTTTATATAAAACTAATTCCAAAATCTCAATTCCAAAACCAAAATCTCATTAGGATGAGAATGTATGAAAGATGGATTAATTTTTTTATAGATTCAACCAATTTCCATCCGGTATTCATAAAAATTTGATGAACAAAAATTTCCCATTCCTTTTTGGACAGCCGGATTGATTCTTCTGAGAAAAGACATCGCATGAGCGATTAACTTTTCGAAAAATTGGTACTATTGAACAAAATAAATTTTTCTGAAAAGTCCTAAGTAGACTCCTGCATAGATTTATCAACTTAATTTAATAATTTTAATAATTATATAATAGAGACCTTATAGATAAATTCAGTATTTTTTAATTATTTTACCTAACTGTAAATAGAATATTCAGTTTTATTAAAATTTGCAGTTTTGCAGTTTTCAGTTACTTTATTAGTAACGAAAACATGTTAATTTTTCTAAAAAGTAACGATAGCGGTAACGTTTAACAAATTTCTTGTCAATAACGGTAACGTTAACGCGTTACTTTTAGACAGTAACGTGTCAAACACTGGATTTAAAAAACATTAAATATTATTTTCTAAAATTTTCTGTAAATTCCAGAATGTTCTAAAACAGAATACTCTTCAATATTCGTGAAGAATCTAAATTCTTTGAATTTTCTACAATTATTTAAAATTTTATGTAACATTCTTTATTCATATAATTCTCCCAAAATTCTAGAATGTTTTGGATCTGGAATTTTTCAAACTATTTTGAATTGTTTAGAAGTATTACGGAATAGAACCTGTAACAACCTTCTAGAAAAATACGGAAGCTTCCGAAATTTTCGAGAGAATCTGAAATAATCTGTAATATCCTGCGCATATATGAGACGTCCGCGTAGAAAGGGACGTGGCAGCTTTATTTTTCAGGAGAAGCGATTAAAGAGGCGGTCCAACACAGGAATCACATTTCTTATTATGAAAGAGCAAATAAAAAAACAACTGATAAGTGTAAAAAAACTAATAATATATTTTTCCGCGTTAGAACTTTTTCTTCACGGACAGTCACATATGTTGCAGGCATTTCTAGAATTTTTTGTAAATGATATCTCTAATGTAAAGATAAAATGGAAATTGTTTTGAAACAGATAACAAATCATGTTTTTCAACTTTGCATAATGTAATTCTATCAAGCATTTCCTGGTGTATAATAAAAATTTCTCTTGCATAGAAAAAAAGTAACTTTTTACGAATTTGATCTGCGCCACGATTTTAAGGGCACATTTTGTACCGGTTCTTTAACTTCCAAGTTGAAATTGAGTGGTCGACTCGACTCCGATAAACCGAACATTTGACTTAAAGCTTTTAAAGCTGCAGCCTTCTGTGCTTCTTCTATGGTCTCTCCGAAAGCTGAAAAGTAAATATTTACTAGTTTTAGAATTTAGGCGTTCTGAAATTTGCATTCTTTCGAACACAAAGCAACATAAAAACAGGTAGAAGCTTTGGAGAATGACTTCTTTTCTTCTTTTTTATTTATATTATATTTTTCAAGTGAATAGAGACATTTAAGAGTGTGCTGTTCACATTATATCGCTACATTTTTTTAATTTCCAATAATTTTATAGTGAAAGAAAGGGAAATTATTTTTAATAGCGAAGAAATATGAACAGTTCAAAAAAATTCTTTTTACCTGAACTAATAAATTTCTTGTTTGTGTAAAGCCCCACTTGAAATACAGGCTGAATCGTCCTGATACCCGTTTGACCGATAATTCTCGGTTCTACTAACTCCTGACCTTCTCTCTCGAGAATTTCGTTGAGGATATTCAGAGGCTCATCTGGACACCAAATTTCAAGTAAATCTTTTTCAGCTAATACCACAATAAGCACGTCGCGTACAAAGAGACTTGCGTGATCAACATCCGCACTTTCAATCAAAGCTGACACTACAGCATAAAAAGTTCTAGCGAGCGTTTCCTCTGCAAGCGGATATTCCTGTAAAAAATAAAAATCAATCGAATTTTTAAATCAGACTTTTAATGAAAATTGTGTGCCAGATTAAAACGCTTACGCTGCTCAAAACCAAATCCTTCAATCCAATACCGGTTGTGACTGATGCCAGCATTTCGGTGGAAAGAAGATAATCACGTAATACTCTGAAAAATGGTAATTTTCAATTAATTTTATGAATGAAAAAATATAGCAATATGTGAAATTAATGTATTTACAGGATGCAATCTTGCGGAGCATAAGGCAAAGATCTGCTCAAATAACTCTCCACTATTCGTGGCAAAATCTTCTGCCCATCTGTAATAAGTTCCCGATTATCAAGTAATTCAATTGCGGGATTCTCAATCCCAACTTTTTTCTGTTTTTCCTCTTCCTGAATAACGTAGGACCTGTGATAAATAATTGAAAAAATTTATTACCAATTACTGAACGTCAGTGATTTATAACTACTAATATACGGACTAAGCTGGAAGCATACTTAGGAAATTTTAAAAAACATCAGCATTACCAAGGTTTTAGCACCAAAAATAAAGTTAAATATCTGGTAAAATTATTGTCTTATAATTGCATTGAAATTGACCCTGGAAAACATTCCCTGGCAATTCCAGGGTTTATCCAGGCATCTAACATTTTTTCTTGGTATAATTTTTCATAGTACACAGCCATTCAAATTTTTCGCATTTTTTGAAACAATCGTCTCGGAGTATGTTTCGCGTATACAGTTTCGCGAGTTTATTATCAATAATGTGTTTTTTTCAGTTTTGTAAGGATTTAATTAACTAAATTTAATTAAACTGAAAAATATCACTTCTTAATAAAAAATGGAAGTTAAATTTTCAGTTGCAAAAATTAATTTACCACATAGAAAAATGAAACAAAAGTGATTAATATTAAACTAAAATTATGAATATTTTACTGGAATACTTAAATTTTCAAGCAAAAAGTTGAATTTTCAAACAAGAAGATTAATTTTCTACCAAAAAAAGACGACTTTTCAACCAAATACATGAATTTTCAGCTAAAAAACATACATTTTCAACCAAAAATTGAATAGTTAAATTTGTAGTTAAACATTATAAGCTTGAACCAAAGGGATGAATTTTCAACTGAATTAATGGAATTTTTTATTGAAATAGTTAAGGTAAACATCCCAGTAATTGTGATCAGAGATTTCATTGAACTGAGATATTTAGAAAATTGTTTTGGAAGGATTATTTGAATAATGATTGGTACTGATTGAATCATTAAACATGCTAGAATATTATAAAAACTGTTTTTACATTCTATTTAATATTACTTTTTATTTATAAAAAATTAAAACTAAAAAAGCACCGATGTCCCAGTTATTGTGATTTCAAACTTTACCATGTTGTAAACGTGAGTCGTTGTCCCAGTCTTCATGAAAAAGGTTAAGTTTTCTTGAAATCAGTTTTTAGCGATTTGGAAGTGTATTTTAAACGTATTTTTATACTTTCCCTATACTTAAATGAAGTTAAAAATACATGGTTAGCTTTATATTGATTGAGACCTCCGAGATGAAATACGTCTGATGGACATTATAATAATAATTCATAATAAAAATTCATTTTCTTCTAAAATAAAATTATTAAAATTAATATTTTATGTATAAGAAATAAAGTACTCTCAAAAATAAATCGAGAAGAGAAATTATAAACATAACAGCGAAATTTGATCAATTACGGAGACTAAAAAATCATATGTATTTGGAGGTTAATGTTCTATTTACGTTGTTAAAATATTTAAACTATCAATAATTATGAAATACGGAATCAATTTTTGACAGAGTCGTCCTAGTCTTTGTGACCGGTGACGATTACTCGAGCAAGTATGCTTTTGAAACGTGTCTATAATCGTCCCTATAATCGTGACCGATATTTCTCGAATGAGAAGGTACTAAATGAAGATTTTACTTAATTTTATGAAACAAAGGTGATTTTTTATTACAAAAAAAGAATTTTCGTCGCGACCAAGTAATTTCTTGGCATATTAAAAGCTTAAGCATAGGAACGCCTTTGCTAACCTAAATGTTAAGCTGTTCTCCATCCACGTTTCGTGATTCATCGCCAACAGCAATATAAATTAATTTTTTTACCGATGTACATTATTTGTATAAAAAACTAATTTGGTTTCCACAACAAGCACTCTCAAAACCTACTTTAAAATATTTTAGGATTGTATTTGTATGCGAAAAATACTTACTTGTGGCGTTTATACCCCAAAACTCACGATTACTGGGATATCTACCTTAATTACATTTTAATGTAAAGAAAAAAAAACATAATTTTCAAACAAAAAAAAAAACGAATTTTTAACCAAATAACTAATTTTTCAACCAAAGAGTTTAACTTTTAACGAACTAATGACATTTTTATTTCAAAAAGATAAATTCCTAACTAAAAATGTAGTAGTTGATGTTGCAATCAAAAAAGATAATAATTTTTAATAAAAAAAACAGTTAAATCCGACCAAAAAGACGAATTTTCGACAAGAGTTGAATTTTTTAATAAGAAAGATTTTTCAGTCAGGAAAAACGAAAAAAAAACAATAACTGTTGAATTAGATGAGCAAAAAGATAAATTTTCAACTAAGAAAATTAGTTTTTTACCAAACAGAACGAATTGTCAACAAAAGAATTTTAACAAAATGATTAGATACAGTAATATAAAGCTACTTTTTCAAATCAGGAATAATCGTTTCTACCAAAAGACGATTTTTTAATAAAAATTATGAATCCTTAACTGAATTAGATGAATTATAAACCAAAAAGATGAATACTTGTCAAAAGAGTTTAATTTCAACCCAAGTAGCATTATTTTTAAACAAAACGATGAACTTTTAAAGATAAAATAAAAATTTTCAACCAAATAGTTGAATTTTTAACCAAAAAATATGGGTTTTCAACTAAAAATAAAGTAGTTACATTTTCAGTTAATAAACTTAATTTTCAATAAAATTAATTAATTGTCAACTAAAATGATGAATCATCAACTGGAACAGTTAAATTAAAATAAATCATTAAAAAAATTTTAATTCAAAGGATGAACCTACAACTGAAATAATTGAATTTTCAACTAAAAAGATGAATTTTCAACAAAATACATAAATTTTGAACTAAAAAAACGTTGTCAACCAAAAATTGAATAGTTACATTTATAGTTAAAAAAAATCTTGAACCAAGAGATGAATTTTCAACTAAAATGATGGCTGTACGGTCACGCCCACATCAGTGGCTGACTAATTAAAAAACTAATTTAAAAAAAAGAGGCCCGAAGAGCGGAAATCCTCGTTGGTTTGAATTGAGTATTTTAGCATGATGTCATGGGAATACGTCATATGACTTTTTCAAGAAAAATGTTCTAAATGTAAAAGTAAGTCAGAAATGTACGAATAGTAATAGTTCTTAATTGTAGAATCTATTTGCTCAGTGATGTTCCAGGCTGATGTAGATTGATAACCTTTCAGTCTCACGAAATAAAATTCAATATCCTACATTTTACGTTTTTGGCACTCTAACCTGAAATTTCGGACAGTTGCTTGAATTTCGTGACACGTGAAACTGAAAGGTTTTCAACCGATAAAAGGATGAAGAAACAGAATTGCCTAAATGCATTCTACACTTGAGAAGATGACAGTGTAGATATTTATAACTTACCTCAGGGGTCTCCACAAACCACAGATGCAGCGTGACCCATGATCGCTCGACCTTTTTAACATCTACCAATTTTTTCTTCCGGAAACTGAGATAAAATTATGACCCCACACAAAAAAAAACTCAGTTGGAAGGGCTCTGTTCTGAAAATTGAACCTCGATAATCCTTTTTCCTGGTATAACTTAACGGAACTTGTAGTAAAAGGGAATTTATTTAAAGTATTTAAAATCTTAAAATAAGTAATTGCGGATAGTTGTTTACAAATGAATTTTTGCAACATTAATAATGCAAATCTTGTATAAAATTTTATATTTAAAAATTCAAAGCTAATGAAACCGTTAAAAATTGAATTATTAAAACATTTAAATTTTAAATAAAAATAATTTTCAATTCGACGAGAATCAAGTTTTAAAGTTTCCAATTTTAAACTTGTAATTTCTTTTGACAGAGGTTATACATACCTTCCGTCAAGTATCTTTTCAGCGGCATTTTAACTATAATTTTTTTATTTTTTCTTTATATGCTGGATTTGATAATGTTATAAATTATCTAGGTCCATTTAACGATTTTTTTAAACTTTTAAAATTCAATAATTTGTTATTATGGATTTAAAAATGGATTATGGTTTTAATATCAGGACTACTATTTTAAATTGCTTTATTTTATTGAAATTTAATTTGTTCTGTAGTTATAATAATTATAAAATTGAGATATATTTTTGATAAACTTAAATCTTCATTAAAAAAAAAGTTTAATGATTCATAAACAAATAGATTTTTAGTTAATTTAAATTGTGAGTATTAACCATTAAAATTTCAATAAATATTTCATTTAAAATTATTAAATTAACAAAAACTAAACATTGAATATATTATTTCGTAATTCTCAATTTTACCGCGAAGTTTCCAATTTTAGCGTGAAGTTTCCAATATATTGGAAGGTCCCGATTTAAGGGTTCCAAGGGGCTCAAATCAGTTGAAGGATTTTGACAGTTCTGGGTTAGAGCCGAGTAGATCCGACCACTGGCCTGGGATCGCTAGTAGATACAGGATCTACCTTTGGAGACCCCTGACTTACCTTTACGTTTAGAAAATTTTCTTCAAAAAGGCGTATAATGTTGCAGTACCGTGACGTGTCCGCGACGTCATGCTGCAAAACTCAATCTTACGCGAAATATTTGACTCGTTTTTTGATTCTTTTATATTGATTTTTAGTTGGAAAACTATCATACGTCAACAAAAACACTGAAAAACACTGGCCTGCATGCAAAGCCAAGTTCTAGGGAATACTACACCCACTACACCGCAAGTGACTACACTCAGAGTCGGGTGTATTTATCTGTATTATTATTGATAGCATTTATTGGTGTCCAATAGAGCCGCGCTTTTTGGCACATGCACAGTTGAAAACTTGCTTATAGGAAGCACATCGATACAAGGCCGAGCAGCCAATGAACGTCCTAGATGGTCCTAGACAAAAATAACCTAAGTTTTCGCAGTAGAGGTTGGAGCCCTCCAGCGTTCAACTAATTTGCCCTGTTTCCAGCAGTGATCCCATATTTGAAACGAGTTACCCTCGAACACAATTAAAGATCTTGTAAAGTGGTAGCGTTGAGGTGGTAGCGTAGCACATGACTGTAATTGCGCGCGCAAACAACGTCTCCTCTTCTGAATCCGAAAGGTCGACGATGCACAGTTGCCGATCGGAAAACTTCGACGGTCTTCTATTTATATCTCGATCCGAATATTAGAGAAATTGAAGAAAACGGCGATTTTAATGTTTCGCACGATTCTTAATTTCTTATATCCGTCGATTTGGACGTTATGTTTTTCAGGGGTATCCAATATTGATATTATACAATTATATAAGTATTAATAATATTTATATATATTATTATTAATGTTCATATTATATTTATAAAAATATTATATTAATTTTAATTGAATTCATCAATTGAATTCAATTAATTTATTGTCACTTTAACTTTTCGCGCGATTCTCATGTGTCATGTGCGTCGAATTTGATGTCACGTTTTTTCAGGTGCAGAATTAATTAATTAATCAATTCTATATATATACATACATATATAT
>JAAAKG020132422.1:0-66692 GCA_010014905.2 Druon quercuslanigerum
TAATTTTAGCAGCTAAGAAAATAAATGAAATCCATCAGCAAAATTTTTCGAAACTACAATCAGAAAAAGATTTGTCTTGAATTAAAGAAGCCGTCTTTCAAATATAATATGTACCACTAAACCAAAAATAATTTTAAAATTTAAAATATTTTTATTTAAATAATATTATACATTTTTCTATTGTAATTTTTATCAACTCGATCACTGATAGTTTGTTCACGTACTAACGGATTTTTGAAGGATTGCAGGTTATTTAAAGTTCATCTCCTTATAAAAAATCAGGTTTTACCTGTTAAGTATATGGAATCTAGTGTACCTTTATTTATTTTCACATTTTAACTTTTTTGTGGTAAAATTTTTAAAAATTTACTTGAATCGATATACAAAACAACTAAACCTTGATTCCTTACGCAGAATTACTCCGACATTATTCCATAATGTATGGAGCAGTCTCGATGCTTATTATTTTCTGAAGAGCATTATTTGACATGTGAGAATAAAACATAATGATAATTAAATTGAAGAATCTATGAATGCCTCAAGTTTATGATTTTATTTGTAAAGTTTCACGACCAAAATTTCCAATAAAAGAAAATCAGCAAAATTCTCTTTTGCTAGATCAATTTTATTTCATTCGTTCTTTTCAGAGTGCTACAAAATTTGATCTAATTTTGTCCCTATCTATCATCTCCAATAAAGGGAGATCAAAATAAATCAAGTCAAATGAAACTGCTGGAAAGAAGAGTAGTAAAAAGTTGTTAAAACAGATATAAAGTGATTGAATTTTTGAATAAAGTTATTTTCCTGCTTTCTATACAAACACATGTAATTTTCCCGCCTGCACCGAAATACTCGCCTACATAATGTTCACTGAATGAACGTTATGTATATTATTATCAAAGATCAAAAATTATAAAATTGTTGTAAAAACTTCTAATAAAAGTCTTTTGAAGAATTATAATTATATTGGGGATAAGGGTGCGTCAAAATAGGCGCTGCGTTAATTTAACCTCCTCGCTCTTAATTCTTTTAAACAATGGTCTCTCGGAGAAATCAGCTGAGTGAACTTTTAGTGAGACGGTGTCTTCAAAGCACGAAATTCATGCGAAACAAGTGCGATGTTACCAGACACGCCTTTGTTCTTTATTCTTGATTAAACACTGGAATTCATAAACTTAATTGAACATAGAAGCAAGCCAATTATTGCTATTATTATTTTGAACTTTTCTCTGGTGAACCCAGTAATTCAAAAAAATTAGGAATCTCATTTTTCTCTTAGGTTTACGATAGTTACAGAATAATAACTATGTCGAAGGCATTTTTGTTGAGAATTGGATTTTCTTTAATAGTCGACACAGGGATATCCCGGTATGTATCATAAGTCACGGACGCATTTTTGTAAAAAATCAGAAAAATCGCATAGGGTTTCCAGAAGTACCGACTGACGGATCGAACCCCGGAACTGTAGCATTATATAATATGCGGTTTATTAATTCTATCTGCATTGAAGCCCCAAGGTTTAGCTTGATTTTTTCTTGTGTTTCGTTTCGCTACTTTTTCCATCATGTCAGTGTGGCAGTTTATACGTCAATTTAACATCCTATCGAATTTTCTTCCGCATGAAGTTGTTCCAGTAGCGCGGGAATGCCTTGATATTCATTTTGAAGTTATTAGTTTTGTTTTAAATGAAAATGAGTGATTTTTAAAAAACGTGATGCAAAACTTAAAAATGATTAATTTTTATGGTTTCAAGATCCTGATTTTAAAAAACAGTCGAATCTGGATTTAGTGTTTTCAAAAAGGAAGGCCACGCGACGGAAATGGGTGAGAGAAGTTGCGAGGGGATGTACACTGCTCACTGAAACGTTACAAAATAGAAAGAGAAGCAAGAGAGATAGAGAGAGAGAGAGCAGGAGAGGGACAAAATAGTTCCAAGACTGGATGTAATAATACGGTCAACCCCAAATTTGACATTAAATCCAGGCTTGACTGTATTTCAATTTTAATTTATATAGGGGTGACCGTCCTAGAGTAGATAGTAAACTTTAATCAGAAAATCGTCAATTATAAGCACGCATATGCGTAAAATAATTAATTCTCATTTTAATATATTAAGACGTATTGTCTCTCAACTATTGATAAAATTTATTCAAAAAGACCATGTTATGGGCCCATTACGCCTCTAGTCAAGCGAGCATTAGATATATAAGGCGAAACGAACCTATTATAAATTTCGCGGCATGCGAAGTTACCAATCACAGCTCAAACAGATGACTCCCACATCAATCCTAGTTTTTTATCTAGAATAATAGAATCCGTGAAATCTTCAATTGTGTGCAATTAGGTCCCGAAAAAAATTCTATCATTATCAAATGAAGATGGAACATGGAACATGGTTGTTTCGAATAAAATATCATACATTACTCTTAGAGTTACACACGTTTTTACGTGGAATTAAATATTCGCAAGGACGATTTGAGAAATCATACCCTTGGATCATGGGTTTACTACTTATTCTGCAAACATTAAGCTCATATAGTAAAGTCGTGCCTAATCCTACTTCTGATGTAATATAATATATCTGCTGTAGGATACTTTTTCCTAAAATTAAACCAATTTAGAATGATTAAGTTTTGAAGGTTTACGGTATTTAAGAATCTTTAATTTTTTCTCAGCGATAACGATAGTGATTCTTTTTGGACACAAATCATATTTCTAAATAAAAAAATCTACCTAATCGATTTAAATATTGCTTGATACTACATGACATGATACTTAGTATAATATCTTACATCACAAGTACTGTTAGGCACGCTCGTCTTTACGGAGAGCTCCATATTCGCAGGATGAATTAAAAAATAATGGCCTCTAACTTTAGCTCCACGTGAATAAATCTATGTAATACTACGAGTGGTGTACGATATTTTAATATGAAATCAGCATTACTTGAGATGGCAGGGTGGCCTGCAAAGTCAGTAATGAAAAAATACAACTGACACACCACTATTACGGTCTGATTCGTCAGTACGTCAAAAAAACGTCGACCAACGTCGGCAGTCGTTGGCCGATTTTCAGGCTATTCAGATGTCAGTAATATTTGGTAATTCGTACAAACAATGCTTCATGCTCATTGTTATTTATGTTCTCAACCATTAAAAGTGCAAACCTTTCTATTCTTATTCTATTTTTACAAGAAAAGTTTTAAATAATAGTTAATAAACTTCATAACGTTCATACTTTAATTTTTAAATTATTAAACCGAGAAACGTTTATTCTGAAGAGATCAACGAAAGAGTATTTTATAGAATTTCAGATCTTTTTTCTAATTGTTTCTAATTGTTTTGTATATTAAAAACTTTTTGTATAATTATCAGAACTAGCCAACAACTTAGAAGTTTGATTGGACGAGTACGAAAACTATGGAAAAGTCTCTGATAAGTTTTTTTCTGGTACCGTTAAATTTTTGTTTACTAGAATTATCATTAAAATTTTTATCAATTATCAGAAAGCACAAAAATCATAAAATTCAGATTGCGCGAGTAATAAAACCATGGAAAAGTGTATAATATCATTGATATAACAATTTCATATCGCATATAACTTTCTTCAATTATCATTGCTGTTAATTGGACTGATCAATCAGAGATAAAAAATTTTGGTCGCTATATAATTATTTAAACAATAATTGTATTGAAATAAGCATGAAAACTGTAAGAAAAAAACATGTAAAATTCTATAAAATACTCTTTCGTTGATTTCTTCAGAATAAACGTTTCTCGGTTGTATAATTTGATCTAATAACTAATGTTATGAACGTTTATTAACTGTTATTTAAAACTTTTACTGCAAAAATAGAATGGGAATAGAAAGTTTTGCACTTGCAATGGTTGAAAACATTAATAACAATGAGCATGAAGCATTGTTTGTACGAATTACGAAATATTACTGACATCAGAATAGCCTGAAAATCGGCCGATGTCTGCCGACGTTGGTCGACGTTTTTTTTGACGTACTGACGAGTCAAACCGTGACAGTGGCGTATCTCTCCGACGGTAAATTTATTCACGAGTATTTAAAAAAAAATTTTAATTCGGTTGAAAATTGACGAGTCGTCGATTGTTTGTACGAACAAATCCAAAATACCCTACTGTGTGACGTGGCAGTCATCTACTTGGGCTGCGATTCGTAATCTCGTATGGTGCGAAATTTTAAATGTGGTTCGGTCATTGCTGGAACTATTTACATGTCAGTGTGGCACTCTTGGGACTAATTATATGTTACCAGCTGACACCATTTGGTAGAAGGCTATAAAAACGTTCACGTTTCTGGAGGTGTTTCATGCTCATAATGTTTATCATATTTAAATTTTAATAACTTAAATTTAAAATCATAATATCGAATGCACAATTCTAAAACAAACAAATTTTTAAGGCCTTGAAATAAAAATTTGTTCGCATTAAAATCTAAAATTCGAAAATATTTAGTGCGAAATTGCTTAATTTTTGGAGGTTTCCAATTTTTAATTTCACAGTATTGTAGTTTCAAATTCAAATGCGAAAACTTACAGGAGAATCTTACTTTAAAATGTTTTCATGGCGAAATTCCATATTGAAAGCTTTGATAGTTTATTTTAAATGTAATAATTATAGATTTAAATTTGTAAAACTACCTGTTTTCAGTTTAAGTCGGTTCTAAATTTATTAATTTTAGATTTAATTATTCTAATTTGTTTTGTTTTAATTTTAAACGTACAAAATATCTGTTTTTTTAAATCGCAAAATATCGAATTGAATTTTTTCGAATTAAATGGCTTAAAATTGTGCACTTTAAAAAAATTGGAATTAAAAAAAAGTTCATATTTTTAGTTGAATATAAAAAAGTCATTGACAATGGAAGAATATATGAAATAAGATAAAAATTAAAATTGTTTAATTTAAAAATGATTTATAATAATTCAGAATACTTAAAGTTTTAAAGCGTTTGAGCATAAAAAAGTTCCAATATCACTTGACTTTAAAAAATTCAATCTATTTTCCATTTGCAAATTGTTCAATTTTAATCGCTTCGACCAACGAGATAAATTTTCAATTAAAATGATGAATCGTAAGCAAAAAATTACTTTTTGATAAAAGTGGTTAACTTTTAACAAAATAATCAAATTTTCATTAACAAAAATATATGAATTTTGAACGAAAAATATGATTTTCTGAAAAAATGGACTTTTTTGTATTTATTACCAAAGAAAAGATGTTAATTTTTAATAAAAACAGTTGAATTCAACCAAGAAACATGACTTTCCCATTCTTGTACGAAATTATTCAATTTTGAACATTTTTAAACTGCACTATTTTCTAAATTTTTATCTGAAATCAATCAATTTCGAGATTGCTCAATCCAAATAAAATTGTTTAATTGTTTAATTTAGAAATGATGCTTTAAAAAAATGAAAGATTTTGAATATTAAAGAATTGGTTAAATAATGAATTTTCAAATTTCCAACATTTTTCATGTTAGGAAAAAATAATCTAGGGCATTAATCGCTAGTGGTATTAAAAAAATTCTAATTTTTCTCTACCTCTCCAATGTTTTTATTCTTACCTAAATTTTTTTACATAACTCGAAGCTAATTCCGTGGAACAAGGATTATAAAATTCTTCTCTCGAACGCAGAGAGATTTTTTTCATTGGGACTAAAATTCTTTTTACTGGGGAAAGGTTTAATCAACCGAAAACACCGCTTCATGCAGAAAATCAGGGAAAATTAACAATTACAAAAATTTGAGGTCTGTTTTTTTTGTTTGTCAAAAGAACTATTTGATTACTAGCCGATCGATCCTGTTCTCTCCTCCTTTTTCCTTTGCATCACTGCTTTCTGTACAAGGTTGAGTATCGTTTCACCGATAGAAACACCTAGAAGAGGTGTTCTAGTATTTCACATTTAACGAGAAACATGAAATCTCTCTGTACATTAATGAAAAGTAATAAAGCGACGAATATCCAATGTTAAAGTGGACTCGTATCACCGTCAGTATTTATTTATGTACTATCATAAATAATTTATCCTATGCAAAAATGATAAATTGTTTTTTAGTTTGATTCTTTAAAAAACACATAAAATTGAAGATACCATCATGAGTGGTATTTATCTTCAATTATGAGTAAGTTACTTTTTAAAAGGAACTAGTTATCTTTATCGTTACCGTCTCAAAATGTAACTTTAACCATTTTTTTTTGTAAAAAAAGTAACAGACGTTACTTTTTCATTTCGTACTTGCGAGGTGAATGCAGAGGACTGACACGCTTGTTTCGCTCCGTGTCCGCAAGACACACGAAGGTTCCGCAGACTCATCGTTGCGATCCGTCATGCCCTGTGGCCATCCATTTCAGTTTTTTTTTAACTTTCATAGGTCATGACACGAGTTGAAGTCAAATCACAGCATCCAAGAAATTCATCAATTAAAAAAAAACTTCTCATATAATATATAATCTTCAAAAAGACATAAATATCTCTACCATGGGGCATGTGACGTTTATACGCCGATTTTTTTGTTTTTTTTTTTTTTTTTTTTTTTTTTTTTTTTTTTTTTTTTTTTTTTTTTTTTTTTTTTAGTTTCAATCTTAAAGACGTTCTCTAAATCGTTGCGAATTTTAATTAATTATTTTCTCAGAGATAATTCTTATTCAATTCACCGATGTTTTCGTAAAACTTCTGAACATCACTGTAAATCGGAGGAGAATTTTTTTGGGCACTTGAAAACTATTCAATGACAAAAGTGCACTAGGAAAAAATCTCCAAGTCCTTGGAATCAAAATTTCAAATCAGGATTTAAAAAATTCGTTGTTTTTCATATTTTGATTCCTTACTTTTGGCCATTTTTTCCCAAGTACAATTCTGTCACTGTGAAATTTTTAAGTATCCAAAAAATTTATCTCCTATTTACACAAATGTTTAATGTAATTATAAATAAATAAATAAATAAATAAATGTCCTCGTTCTTCAATTGAGAGGTGACAGTACAGAACTAGGTAACCAACAAATTGGCAATTTTTCGTGAGAGCAAAAAAAGATTCTGTAAAATCGAAATCACTCGAATTATAGATGGAATAAATGTCCACACACGAGCTAAAGTGATTTTAAATTGACGCCAAAAAAGTTTTATCCAAAAAAAAAGTGAACGGATGAAGAAAATTAATGTGATATTCGACGATCTCGAAGCGACATAAATTTAAAATTCGACCTGGGTTAACTGCGATATGCGATAAAAAATTCAATTTTCTCTAGTAGTATAATAAAAAAACTCATGTGGTGTTGGCTTTATGGAAATATTGATTTTCTTCTTTGAATATTTAGAGACGTTAAAGAACCCTTAGAATAAATTCAACGCATTTCCCTCCTAGGGTACAATATTTCTCACATATATTTTTAATTTATTTGCAACCCCAGTAATAAAAAAATTCCGATGGTTTTGGTTTTTTGGAAAAACCGAGTTTCTTGTTTAAATATTGAAGGGATTTTCAACAACAATTAAAATAAATTAAAACATTTTGCTGGTATATGCCGCTACCTGTACTTATTTTGAAGTTACTTTTCACCCCAGTAGTTTAATAAAAAAATCTGCCCTGGTGTTGGTTGTTAGGAAATGTCGGTTTCCTTGCTTGAATGCTTAGGGGGTTTTGAAACGAGCCCCGAACATCCTGTATACACAAAGTACATTGAGTGCAATCGATCAATTTTTCTTTTGAATTTGTGATTTTTGAGTACGAAATTACAAAACAAAAATTATTAGACATTTTAAACAAAAACAATTTTCTGTCCATTTAGTGCGGGGTCCTTCATTGATTGCCGTAAAAAAGAATTGTGGGCGAAATTTCGAAAGTAACTCAAAAAGTAATGACTTTTGCAGCTGATGTTACTGAAAAAGATACCTTGTTAGGAATTGGTTACTTATTTACAAAAGTAACTTCGTTATCACTAAAATCATCGAAAAAGTAAGTATTTAAAAGTAAATAGTTACTTCCGATCACTGTTTATCTTACAAGGAGAATAAGAACTTTTTTCAAACATTATGCTACAAAGTATTTGTTGCAATATCCATCTATTCGTATCAAAAATATTATAAAGGGGAAAATGAAAAAAATATCAGAAATAATTATATAGTATTTTTGAATCATATTGAAAAGTATACCTATAAGTTTTCTTCTTCAAGCTCTCGATCTCTGAGAAGAATTCTGAGTTAGTTTATTACATTTATTCTCCTGGTCGATATGCGTCGTTATAGCGCTCCATCAATTTAATTACTTGTTGCTATCGAAAACAGCTAAAGTTTTGCAAGAATTGGGGAAACTTGATGAAACACAATTTTCGAAAAGTTATATAGTTTTTTTTACTTGAGTTCAGTCATCGTCTCTTCTGAAAGAAAAACCTGCCCTTTTTCGGTCCTTTTATTTTGTAGTGCTTTCTGTTTCATGTGTGCGCGAGCTGTAATCGATAGCGACGATAATAGACAGGTAGACAGGTCTGAAAAATGCCAACGCAGACCTGACAATAATAACACCGAGGCCTCACTCTCTAAATTCGTTATCATAAAAAATTTCTTAATTTCTCCACATTTTAAAAAGTTCAAAACGGAATATTAATGTTTAAAGGTCACTGAAGGTAATTTTAATGAAAAACTTATCGGTTTTTAAACTAGTTAAGCCTTTCTAATATTTAAATTAAAAATTTTATCTTATATTTTATAAACAAAAAAATTCCTTAAGCAATAATTTAAAAAAGTGTCTTTGCGGATGAACATGGGGAGGAAGAGAATGAAGGGGTATAAGAGTAAGAGGATAAGAAAAACTGGAGGAAGAGCAATAAGCAGAAGGAAGTTTAATAAAAGAGAAATGTAAAAATAAGGGTAGGTAAGGGAATATATTACTAGATTTAGATAAAAAAAAGGAACTGGTAAGTTTACAGATGAGAGTAATTGAGAATTTCAAATTTAGAGCAGAAAAACCGATGAGCATGAGGATAAAATTAAAGGAGATATTGAAACATAAATTTATTTAGTGTAGAAGAGGGGAGAACGAAGCCTGAATTTACTTAGCCAAGAAGAGTGAATTTCATAAGGGAAGGAAGAGGTATAGTTAAATCTACTAGAAATTTGTAGAAAATAGGAAAGGTGAAGAGAAAAGGCAGAAGAGGAAAAAGGGTGAGAATACCTTATGTATTGATTATAGGGAGAGAATCAAGAAAATTGTCGAGATAGATAAGGAAAATGGAAAGCAAAGAAAGGGAGAGAAGAATCGGATAATATTTGCAGAGTGAATAAGGAATATAAAGGCATGGATATGGATGGATCGAAATTGAAACATTTCGAAGATAGAGGAAAAATACCAAAGGGAGGGAAATATGCTATTACGGGAGGAGAATGTTGTGTCGATCTTATTGCTGTTTCGATATGAAAAATATCTTACGTGGATGTTAGGATTGAATGATAAGGACTATCGGAAATATATAATTCAAGAAAAGATGGAAAGGTTACAAATATGCAAAGGAGAAAGTTTAAACAGAGGAAAGAACTTGACATTTTAAATAAAAACCTATTAGAATTGGAGGATAAAGGAAAGCATACGAGGAAATAAAAGTGAAAAGGAATATTAAAAATAGGAAATACGAAAGAAAACAGTTGTAGAAAGAATTTATTTATAATTGTAAATTGATAGGTGCTAGGACGAGATATTTGAAAGTCAGAGCATGAAAAAGTATATAATGAATTGCAAATTGTCTAAGAATACATGCATAAAATATTTAAGTATTAATTCAGACATTGGTGGAAATTTATGAATAGAGGTATGAGAGATATATTATTTATATTAGGGAAAAAGGTCGGCTAGGATGATGCAGAAACCTTTATAGTGAGGGGCAAGGAAGTACGAAACTTTGTGATGAGGAAGTAGAGAAAACGAGGGAAGGGTAAATAAGGATGTAAGGGAGGAGTAGGGGGATGGAGAGGGTAAGTGTGAAGAGGGGAGTAGAAGAAGTTCGCAGAGGGGAAGTAGAGGAAGGATAAATAAGTGCAGAGTATGGGGAATTGAAGGGGGAAGTAAGGGAAGGGATGGTAGTTGAAGGGAGAGGAATGAGAATAGAGAAATACTTGAAGGGGGAATTAGGTGAATTGAGAGTGAGTAGGGGAGAAATTTAAGTTACTTTATGTAAGTAATTGAATCTTTTTTCAGATAAGCAAGTTTCAATTTTTGCGACTTGGAATTGCCTAGAATTTTGTTTTCGTTTTTAGAGGCCATCCTGAATCATTTATTTTGAGAATATTACTTAAAAGAGAACGAGGGAAACTTGATTAATGAAAAGAGACGTACGCGCCATAAATTTGATGGCTGGAAGACGATAAGAACTGAGTTTGGTCGCATGTCGACCGAAGAAACTCTGCAATTTATCTACTTACCCATTGCAGTTGAATACTGTCCTCGATTCCTTCTAGAATTCCAGTAACGACCAGGTTACACGGAACTACAATTTTTTTTCGTTCCACGCACGACAAGCTAAATAGACTAGTGGCAAAAGGTGATGTGATAAACTTTACGACCCAGATTTACAAATATTAGACCCTAGTGAATTCTGGTTGCAGAACACGTGCGAGACTTCTCTGGATAAATATTTTTTTAAAGGAAATTTTTTATGACCTAGATGAGCCTGGAAAATGACAGTTATACATTATTTTCTGAGCTAAGATTTTTTTATTGTTAGTCTTAGCAGAAAAACTTATCCCATCACTGTCAATTCACTTCCAACATTATTTAAAATGGCTATGATTCCAATAGGCCATTTTACAATCGGGGGCACTTTTAATTTTCAAATTTTTAATTTTAAAGGCAGATTGTAAAATTGTTAAATTTTTTAGGTTTGATTTTATAACCGCTTAATTTTGAATGTTAATAATTTGAAAAGGAATGATATTGAAATTGAGTTCTTTATAACTCTGGAATATTATTTCAAAATGAAAGCGTTGATTGAATCGAAAAATTTTAGATTAATTTATTTCATATTGGATAGAAATTGAAAAAGTGCGAATTTGATCGTTATTTTATAATTTTCAATCAGAAACGTTTCAAGTTAAATCTATCTAAAAAAGTGGTGTAACGAAATGTCTGAAATATCTCGAACTTATTGTTTTCGAGAATCAGTTGGCCTTTAAATTACTTGAAATTACTCAATTTATTAAATTTTAAATTAAAACATGAAATCCTCTGCTAACTTTTAATTTGTTGGTAAATGTTTTTTTTAATCTGTTCGGAAAGTGCGCCAATTTGCGCCTTATCAGGAATCTTTAACAGCTCCCAGGTCGGATTCTGTTTTATTTTCTTTACGTCTTAAATTCGTTTTCCCTTTAGAGGATGCTTCAATTTGGGAAACACTCGGAAATCACAGGAAGCCAGTTCAGGTCTATATGGGGGCTGCCGAAGTTGTATGAGGCCGCGTTTAACTAGAAAATGTTGAATAAGCTGCGATAAATGAGCCAATGAGTTGTTGTGAAGGATTCAGTCGCCAGTTTTCGACAAATCAGGCCGTTTCCTTCTTACAGCGGCACGTAATCACGTAATCACTTCAGAACTTCTTGGTGATACTCTGTGGCTAACGCCTGACATTTTAAAGCGTATTCATGGTGTTCAACACAACGTCATAGCTAGAAACCCATAACTCATCCCCTTGCCATGATTCCATAACCTTTTTGAATATTTTCCGGTTGTTTCTGATTGACTCTGAATTGTCTGGACGACTTCCTGGACTGACCTCGTATTTCGAAATATTGCAAGAGATTTCTAAAATTTTTTAAAGGATATAATTGATTTTATAAGGATTTCAAATGATTATTCCAAGAATATTCCAAGAATATTCCAAGGTATTTTTAAGAATATTTTTTAAGTTCCTGGCTTATGAAAGGACTTTCAGGAATTCCAAAGTTTTTTTCTGGACAGAGATTTGAACGATTTTATCAAAGTTTTTACTCAAAATTATTCCGAATGATTTTAAACATTGTCGAAGTATTTAAAATTATTTCAAGGGATTTCACAAGGTTTCAAGTTATTGCTATAAATAAATAAATGTATATAAATGTCTATAAAATGTATAATAAACAAATATATTTTTCATTGTTTATATAGGGTTTGTGGTCAGTGAATCGTTATTTGACATTTTCTGATAAATTTACATATTTTCAGTATTCGAAGTTTTAAGTGAAGTACTTAATTAATTAAAAATACATGTTTTTCATCAGATTACACCTTTTGAGTGGAATGCAACTTAGTATTTCAAATATATAAATAATCAATAATCTACTAATTTACAAATGAATCCATCAAAATGATTAAATTGATTTTTAAAGAGGAAGGAACAGCCCTTATTGAAAAAAGTATTATTCAGCATTTTATAAAAGTTTAAATTAAAAGCTCCTTAAGTCATCAAAGTAATCGAAGCATTGAAAATTGTCTGGGTTGAAAGGCAATCTTCTTTTAGAGATCATAATGGATTAAATTACAATCCTACATAAAAATGGTAACATTTCATTCATTCAAAATTTCAGAATTTTTAAATGAAAGCCTTAATAGTTAATTATTGAAGTAAAAAACGTTTAATATTATAATACATATTTTTAGAATGAAAATTTATAAATGAGACGATGTCAATCGCTCAATCTCATACACTTCCAAATTTAATGTCTTAATATTTCAACAATTTTAAATTACAGAAAATAAAAATCTAACAATTTAAATTTAATTATTTATAAGATGGATAATTTTGGACAAGTAGAGCGTTTTAAATTGAATGATTTTAAATTGAATTTTTTTAATTACAATATTGTTTTTCCATTGGGAAAAAACAATTTGAGAACGAAGGCATGCACGATCGGGCGCATTTTTTACCGTTTATAGTAATATGTTATCCCACGAAAATTTGTAGAGGAAAATCAAATATGGATATGGTAGATATTTGTTAAATTTTTTGACACATTTTTTTATACTGATTGTAACCATACGAACATTTCAAGATAAAAATAAAAAAAATCAGACAAATGTTTTAAAAAAAAAGTAGATTCTTGTATGTAATTAAAATGAAACCATTCTGCACATGCAATCGAAAACTGTATTATTGGAATATTTTTGATACCACAATAAAACTTCATTTATTGAATATAAGTATCTATGCAGAATATTTTGTTTACGGGCATTTTTAAAAGTATACTGTAAATTTTTATAGTTATTGTTTAATTATAAGTCGCAATACAAATTGTAATTTTTCATATTAATTAAAAACACAAACCTAATTTCTTCAGAAAGCATCCCTCCCGTGTTTATATTTTCCTCTTGAAATATTTGTGGAGTGACATAGAACCATATTTAATAAAAATGTATTTAATAAAGTTTTAACCAATATTTACCATATAATCTTAGAAAAATGTCTTGTTAGTAGTTAGTTATATACAGAAATCAACTTTTTTCAAAAGGAAATTTAATTTTGTACCTTTTAATTTTAAATAAATTTAGTTTAAGAATGCACCATTTATATGAATATTATGTTTTAAAAGATTGAAATCAAATTGGTGCAATTGTAATGGCATTTACCATAGAATTTTGCATCGTGGACATCGTGTTCGAATTTGTTAAGTTTGAAAGTTTAATTTTCAATTTTTTTAAGGTTTGAATCTGTAAATTTAAGTATCCGGGAAAACATTTTGTAACTGGCAAATTACCGGGATTTGTTTGTTCTTGAGTGTCTACCTTGATATTGCACGCAGTTAAGAAATTAGAATAAAATCATTGTTTTTGTAATTAAAACGAATTCATAGGTCACATAATAAAATAAAAAACTACAAAGTTTTTTAATGAATCAATGAAAAACAGAGGAATTCTTGTTGCAAAATTCAAACTAATTAGAGGCTCTTGAAGTCAAATTTCAATAAATAATAAATGTGTACATGTATACACCTAGATTCATTCTTATGATCTTTATTATGAGAATTATTTAATCATGTTACAGAGTTAAGGGCCATTTCTAAATAAAGCAACTTCGAAATAATGAGGTAGAGCTTTTATCTGGTAAAATTATATAAAATAAATTTTTAAAAAATTAAATAAAAATTTAAAGTCGAGAATTAATTTTAATTCGCTATAAATATAATGTTTGTAATAAGAAAGAAGAGCTCTTGTACGTATTATAGTCTTGACTTAAGAGTAAATTTAAATATAAAACTGTAATAATTTTTAAAGCTTAATATAAATTTCAAAACATCCGTTTTTACTATCTTTCTTATACATAATAGTTTTTCTTACGCAGAATTTAATTAAAAATGTAATATTTGTCGTTTTCGGAGTTCTTATCATCTTTTATTCGAAAAAAGGCAGTGATCTCCATTTTTTGACCCGCGTATTTTTTCAATTGATACTATCGTTTGACAACTTCCTATTATTTTTTTCTTTGAATTATAAAACGCCAAAGGCAGGAAAGGAAACAGGTTTTGTTCTCGGTTTATGAATCCCTGTTCATAGCTATTTTTTAACAAAATTCTTAAATTTATGAAAACTTTGTCAATCATTTACAGGAAGGACGCAACCTTCTACTTTTTTTCGAATCACTAAAGATTTAAAATATTTTCGATCTGGATAGTTTTCTTAGATGACTTAAATGAATACCTTAATTTAAATTTCAGATTGAAGGTATTTCAAGTGATTTATATACTTTTGTATGATTCCCGAAGATAAAATTCTAAAGATTTCTAGAAAATTGAGCATTCTATTTTAAGAACTTTAATGAATACCTTAATTTTAATTTGTGTAGAAGACATGAAGGCAATTTAAAGATTTTTTTTGCGTGATTTGTTAGTGGTCTGAAATAAATCGTTCCATGTATATGGTCTACTTTTTACCCTAATTCCTTGAATATATTTGTAATAATTATTTTATATGCTCGCTTTTAAATGCTCACAATTCACTTTCTAATTTTTCCATTTTTTCAATCCCCTGGACAAGCAAACAACTTTTGGAAAACAACTGTTGGAAATTCATTATAGGAAAATCATTATAGGACTACACTGATTTTCCTACACAACATTTTCTCCTAGGGGAAGTTTAAATTTGGCATGAATTTCACTTTCCTTCCTTTCATCGTTCTCAGTTTTTTGTATCAACTAACTTCAATTTTTAGATTTTTTAAACTAAATTCTACATATTACTAATAAAAATATAACCGAAATTATATGTTAGATCTAGTAAATTTATATAAATCGTAATTTTTTTCGTTACTAGGGTTTAGAGCTAAAATCCAAAAATACCATTGGTGCCTGCGTTGGATTGCGGCTATTATAAAGGGAATTGATATAAACCATACAGAAGGCAGATGCATGTTTGCCGAAATTAATCACCATTTCTCGCACAGACCTTGTTATTTTCCACGATTTACGTGACATTCTGATGCATCATAACCAGTAACCACCTGCCCCAATGGGATACGGACAGTTTGTTTTTTGAGAAATTATTTAGGGGTCGTTTATAAACTGCATTCGCAATTTTAGGATATTTGAGCCCCCCCCTCACTCTTCCCCGCTTCAATCATTGTTGAGAACAGTAGTTTTTTTGCAGATTCACCCCCGAAAGTAAAGTAGCCATTGGCTGTATGAATTAGGTGATGAATCAAGAATAATTAAAAAAATTAAAGTATCAGACTTCGCAGCCCAAAATGCTCTTAAAACAGGGGAAATACAGTGAAACCCTTCAATGGCCTTCCTTTCTATAGCCCTTCCGAGAATTGACGCTGCGCTGCAGGTAGGTGCAACAGGAGATGCGCGGGGTGCGCGGGATCTGCGGTAGTCACTCAGGCGAGCACTCAGGCGTGAACAAACAAAAGCGGAGCGGGCTATAATGAGTTAGTTCCTAGCCACCGTCAGTCCCAAAATCGGCGCTATGAAAGAGTTTCACTGTAGTGTGATTTTTTTTACGAAAATAGGGGAATAATAGGGAAATAAATTCATTTCAATAAAATTAACGTAGATGAAAATAGTTTACTTTTTCAAACAAAATAGGCGAAATACAATTAAATTTTCCACCAAAGAGATTGATTTTCAACTAAATTAATAAACCTTAAACAAAAATTAAACAAAAATAGAGTTCAACATTCAACCAAATAGTTGGAATTTTAACCTAAGAGATAATTGTTTAACCAAGAAGATTAATTTTTTACCAAAAAAATCAAGTGGCAATAAAATGCAAGAGTATGCAACAAAATAGTTGACTTTTTAACTAAAAATGATACATTTTCCAGCAAAAGAGAAATATAAAAGTTTCGAGTTAAAAAATAAATTTTTAACCAAAAATGAAACGAACTATCAACAAAATAGTTCAATTTTCTACCAAAGAGATGAATCTTTATCTGAAGAAATTAATTTTTAACAAAGTAGTTTATATGTAAACTACGTTGTTGAATTTTTGCCAAGAAAAGGTGACCTTTTAACAGAAAAGTTGCATTTTAACAAAAAAATAAAATGTTCAACTAAAGAGTATAATTTTTAACCAGGCCAGATGAATTATGAACCAAAAATATAATAATGGACTCTTCAAACAAAAAAATTAATTTTAAGAGAAAATAGTTGGATTTTCTTATTGGTTTCTATTGATGCAGTTCGCATTTGAGCAAAATGCAAACACTTTGTTAACAGGACCTCGCACACATTTTTGGAAAATATTGTCCCAGTAAAATTGGCTGAAAATATAGTCTACCTTATTTTCTATTATCCAGTTTTGCAAGTATAGTAGTGCCCCAATATTTTGTCAGTATTTTGTGCTTCATCCAGCTGTAGTTCTTGATCATCGGATCCTTGAATTAAGATATCTTGAACATAGGTTATTCAGATCTGATATTTTGTAGTGCGTCTGAAACGAGAATATACTCAGATAATTCATAGTCAACATAGAAAAATGTGATACTTTGTATTGATTAATATGAAACTATCTGCCATTCCTGGTATGTAGATTGTCAATTTCAACTCTGGCCTGGACGGCGTTGAGCTCACGTGATTTGCGTAACATTGTTTGGGCTAAATCTGCGATCGCTTCAGCCATGTGTATGCAAAGACGATACGTGTTGAGGATCTACCCAGCAATACGTTAAAAATCGCCGATGTTCATGGCATTTTTCATGTTTATGAGATTTCCGAAGAATCCAGAAACAGATTTTATGTGGCCATTTCGTGCTTCTACGATCAAACTAGTCTTAGTGATCAATCTCGAGTCCTTTGCTTCTTCGGTTTCAAATTGCCTTTGTCCACGAACTAACATAGGTGGAATTTTATCGTTAATACTAAGGTTTTCAAGAAGCGGTAGGGTCCCACGGTAACCACGGTCCACAATAACAATTTCATTGTTTAGAACTATTCTCGAAGCCTATTAAGACTGATTTTGATTTCATTAGTAAGCATGGCAGCATCTTTATTTCAAATCAGAAAAGTAGGGCCCATTAATATCCAAAATATAGCCACCTGGAGCTACAACTAAGCCTGGCTTAATTAAGTAGCGACTTTTATGAACGCAGTATGTTTGCTTGAGTGCTGTAAAATTGCTGGGTTTATGGATATATCTATAAGTTCCGTCTACATAGCTAATCACTTTTTGAACTTCAAGAGTGGGATTATAAAGTTCATTTGCGAAGAGCGTTACATGTCTCTGGATATACTGCTCACGCGATTTTACCGCCAACCCTATTTTGTTGGAAACAAAGATTGTCATCAAAGATCTTCTCACAATAGACATAATGAGAATCACAGTTTTCCATCCACAGATCCACAGAATCACAGTTTCACATCCAAAAACTAATAACACAAATAATAATACGGCGATATACCCATCGAGCTTGTACAGCATCACGTACAACATCGCAGTACGTATAAAAAATCCCTGAATTGCTCGCGTATTACGGGACTGATTGAATTTAACTATTCCTCTGAAAACGTTTCTTTATTATTAAAATCAAGCTCATCAATCTTGGAAAAAAATTGCCACTGGACACCAGACAAGCGATATGATTAGGATTAGGATCAAGTGCTAAATCATTAATCTCCATATGAATGCTTCGATTGTAGTTCAGGTATATTCTAATATTTTTATCAATATCTTAAAGAGTTATTTCATGTTCAACACGACGATAAATTGCCATTTATTGTTTGTGCTTCGCGTTTTGCTCGTTTTCTGCATCAGACATGGGTGCTATCGCTCGTGGCTGTAAGGCAATTCTACATACGTAGCAATTTATTCCGACGGGCGGCATGACAAAATTCCAGGTATAGGAAAATTCTTCAGAGTTTCTTTTTCTAAACTTAACTCCAATATCAAACAAACATTGTCCCAGACGAAAACAATAGAAAGTTAATGCAGATATTATACAGATATAATACAATTGATGCCCGAAATCTAAAGATTTGCTTAGAAGAGGTTTTTTCATTATGACTTGCAAATTTGCAAAATTGACAAACAAAGAAAACTATGCTTCATAAATAAAATAGTACGTATATATTTTGTAAACAAATTCAAAATGTTTCGAGGGTATTTATAGAATGTAGGGCTCATGTATTTATAAAAACAAATTATGCATATGGGAATCAACTCCCTCTTATCCAGGTCCGTTACAGTAGCCCCCCACTACATATTTTTACATTTATACAAACCCATTCGAAATTTCAGTCATTAAAATATAATACACTTTTATGAATCGAATTTCGAGTCCTTTGGAATGAGCAAATGAGGATGAAAAAATATTAATCCGGATTCGAAATACGTAAAACATGTCACCAGACCCCCCGCCTCATTGCACGCTCTCGTTATCAGTACTTGCAGTTACGCGCAATTGAATTTTTTGGTGGAGCGATAGAGCGCATTTAAAGTGATTTGAAATTAGCTAAAGAGTATTGAAAAATATTAATTAGGACTCGAGATACGTGAAACGTGTCACCAGCCCCCCCCCCCCCCGCCGGAAGATTATATATTTTCCGGTGTTCATTTAGATTACGAATTTTTTAATTGCTGGTGCAATAGAGCGCATTTGAAATCGAATCAAATTATTTTTTTGCGATTTGATATCTCAAAATATGGGGGTTTAAGTTATCATGAGTTATCATTTTCTTGAAGCGTTTAGAATTTAATAAATTTCTGATTTTTAACTCGGATGAAAAATTGCTGGTGGTGAATTGGAGCGCATTTGGAGTGGAATATGTTTTGCAAGTTAAACGTGATTATTAGTGCATAATGGGGATTTTAACATTAGCGTTGCTCCAGGCCCCCCCCCCCCCCACCACCAATTTGTATTTTCGTCAATTAATTGGCGCATAATTTATTTTTTGTGGAGCTAAAGAGCGCATTTGAAACTAAATAAGTTCATAACAAAAAATTAGGAAATGTTGCCCTCCCACTTTGCTTCGCGGATAACTCCGTTATCATAGTGCTATACTGCTTGTTATTGGTGGTGCGATGGAGCGCATTTGAAGTTCTATAAGATTACGTATTTAGAAGTTATGTATTCGAAGGTGGGGGGGGTGGTTCTTTATTTTATTTTTAATAATTTTTATTTTTAGGGTGTTTGGGTGGGGGGGGGGGGGGGGGGGGGGGTAGCATGTCACCAGATGTCCTCCTCCCACATTAACACTTGAAATAACTCCTTCAGTTTTGTGGCTCAAAATTTTTACTTTGTGGTGCAATGGAGCGCATTTAGGGTGCAATCGAATGGGTTTGTGTATACATGTAAAAATATGTGGTGGTAAGGCTACTGTGACGGACCGCTCTTATCCTACCAAACATTTGTTATATTTAGTAGTTAAACTACGCTCACATACAACCTCCATAGTTTAGCCTAGACGACGTAATTGAGAGGATCTGATTAATTCATTTGAATAAGTACGTACGTTCGAAAACTACCAATTAACATTTTACAGTAGTTAAACTAACCCCGGAATCCACCCTTATACTTAAGTCTTGACGACGTAGTTGCTAAGACATGATTTAGTTTGAATAAGTAATTATGCCCCTGGTGATGTTATGACTCGGCTAATAGGACTTGATTAATTAGTCTGAATAAGCACGTAAGGACTTAGTGATGTTTAATCAAATTGAGATTGTGTAAGCCTGATGCAACAGACTACCAATTAATTTTTTACAGCAGTTAGTCTCCCCCCTGATACTTCTCATACTTTAGTCTTGGCGATGTGATTAATAGGACCTGTTTAGTTAGATTGAATAAGTACATGAAAAGCTATCTACAATGCAACACCGACAAAAAACTGTCCATCTTTCAACCTTCAGTTCTAGATATTATTGATCGGGGAATTCCAAACTACAAAATATCAAATTCATTTTTTTTAATCTACTTTCATTTTTTTAAATAAATAATTAATTAATTATGTTATCTTTTTATAAAATCCATTTTTCTTTATTCTATGTACACTATTTTAACCCTTTTTTTGTTTTTAATTTTTTGTTTCTTTACTTGTTGTTCTTGTTTGTTCTACACTTCCTAGACACACATTTTGACAATTAGTTAAAAAAATATTTAATTGAACGTGTGATGATGTTGATAAGGCATAAATTACACCTTCTGTAATATCTTCGGTGTCAAGAAATAGATTTGTTTCCAATATTTCTTGTCGCAATATAGGCGTGTTAACCATGCCAGGATGAAAGCTGTGAAAAATAAGCCTTGAAATTTAGTATCCTAATTTACAATATAAATGTATGTAAATGAAAACTAAATTTCAAAAATATAAATATTTTTAACCGTAAATTGGATTGGACTCTGAATATGTTCTAATTTACACTCAATGACTTGTGTCATTGCCGATGACGCGAATTTTCTGGGACCATACATACTGAGACAAAATATCTCATTATCTTAACTGCCTTTCTTATACAAATTGCTGGTGCGATAACATTTAGATCCGTAATTTTTTTATAAATTTTAGTTGAACTTTCTAAAATTAGAAAAAAAATATTCATAAGGACATTATATGAAAGATTATAGAAGCAATAAGATAATAATATAAAAATAACAACTAAAATATTGAATGTGAATTTGAAAAAAATTATGCTTAGCTATCATTTGTCAACAATTTAATATTTCTGCATTATTTATAAGAATATCTACACCATCTAATTGTTTCTCTCTCCACCTGAAGCCCATTAAAATAGCCTCTACTCTAGATACATCGCATTAAATTGGAAAAAAAGTTCCACTTTTATTTTTCTATTCACTTTTAAATTTTTTTTATTTTTTTGAATCTCCTGGCCAAGCTAACGGCTTTGAAACTATTTTTAATTAAATTTTTTACAATTGCTTCCCCGATTCCTGAACTTGCTCTGTCACTATTACCACTTTATCGACCCAACGATCCATTTCTACTAGAAATTAAATTCCAACAAAATTTTCTACACTGATTCGGATTAATGAGACTAGCTTTGGGAATTGAAAATGTTTGCTACAACTGACGCATTGCGTAATAATATAAAATTAATTGGCGAGTTTGGACTTGACCAAATTTTAAAAAAAGATCAGTTTTATTCGCATCATTCAGTTTGAAGTATTTAGAATTTAAGCAATAATGGTGTTACATCAGTCTTATGGAAATATTAAATTTAAGTTTTATCAATTTCTTTAATTTTCGAAATCATTTTTCTTTCAATTATATAAAATAAATGAAATGTTTCTTGGAGTTGATTAATTTGGTAATTTACATGAAAAAAAGAGAAAAAATTTAATTTATACCTATTCTTTTTATTCATGCATATTGTTTATTTTTTCGATAAAAAGATTTTACAGATAAATAGAGGTCTTTAAAAAATACGGCTTCAAACAACCGAAAATAAATATTTTGCTAACATCACAAAATTCGAAGTCACAAATATTTTTATTGACATTTGTGAAAGTTATTCCACTGTTGTGGAGAAAAATATAACCAAAAATTTACATGCCGTTCTTTCTCCTCGTATATACCATTTTTTATTTTAATGGAGAAACTGTTGTTTGTAAAATTTGGCACTATAATATTTATTTTTACAAGTTTTCAATGCAAGCTATCATATATTCGAGAAAATAGTATCAATCGTTTTAGCGAGTCGAATAAATACTTTTTCCATATCAATAATTATTAATATACTCCAAAGTTAATACTTGCTATTTAGAGTCGGATAGATTAATATTTTCGATAGAAAATGGAAGTTAGGAAAAAGTAGTAGTCCTTGCATTACCAGTTTCAGTAAATCATTGCCGAATTTTTAGTGCTATCTGTGTAACTTAAATCTCACCTCGATTTTGGATTATTCATTTGGGTTAATATTTGACATAGGGTTCGTAGCAAGGTTCTCGAGAAGTCAGATTGGTCAAAATCCAACAAGGAAACTAAAAATAAATTTTATTTAAATTAATAATTTCAATATTAATTAAAAATCTATGGTCTGTCGAAAGGAATTCTTATCAGTTATTTTCACTTCAACCACTAGCTAACTTCATTTCGTTGAGTGCTGTGGGGAAAACAATGGGCAGTTAGAAAAATTATCATTCTCAATGGGAAGGCACAATGAGAGGAAACACACTCGAATGCAGTGCCTTGCAAAATTCCCATTTAAAATAAGAAATTCAGTGTCGAATGACGTCATGTGCGTCTAGGACCAAATTTATGAGGAAGATGAAATTCCTAAATCTAATAATTTGTTTTATCATAGGGAAAATGCTATTTGTACCGAAATTTCGACACAAAATAGCCCCTTTTCCAGCTTTTCCTATTCGTACAAAAAATTCGGCTATTTGTACTGAAATTTCGGTACACGTAGACACGGCCTTCTTCTAACACGACTTTTTCTATTTCAGCTTAGAATATAAAATTAATTTCAAATTTTATTTCTTATGCATAACATTTTTTTATAGATGCAAAGTATAAAACAAGGAACGCGATTTTTTTTTATTTTGCACTTTCGACCCTGTCAGTTTTTCCTATTTGCTACAAAAAATATTATAATAAAAATTGAATAGCTAAAAGTTTATCCATCTTTATTTTGAAATTGTACACATTTTCACAAATGAAATGTCAAAATTATTTAATTTCTATTTATTTTGGACGATAGTCATTTTAGATTGTTCAATTCTTATCTCATAAAGGATAAAATATTTGGATTTTCAATTATAAATTGCATATTTTTAAGATCTTCAATTTCAAATCGTATTTTTTTTAAAATTAATTTGGAAAATTTAAAATTTTTAATGTTGTAAATTCTTAAGGGCTTTCAGTTTGAATTTTGTTGAGTGTCTTCTTCATAGCGAATGAAGCTTTGTAATTATGCAAATCTTTGAATTTAATTTTTTTTTAATATATTGACATAATATGACACCAGGAGTCTAAAAATGAGGTTTTTAAAAAATGAAAGTTTATGTGAGTATGCGTCATAAATAATCTTTTTATTCTAACTGTAAAACAAACTGAGCGATGATTATGAAAAGAATACTTTTTTTTAATTTAAAAGTTGAACTACTTTATTTAAAATTCATTATAAGTTTGGTTGAAGTTGCATCTTTTTGTTTGAAAATTTAACTATATTTTGAAAATTGTTGATTTTTTTAGTTTAAAATAAACTATTTGATTAAACTTTTATTATTGATCTTAGATTTTTTTGACCAGGCGATATGCATTAATTAATTTTAGATGTTAATGTTTGTTTTTTTCTACTGGTCTATATCAATATTATTAAAATATTGATAAATCTTAAGATTGTGAAAAAAATGCCTCTATCTCCGCTGGGATCTGAACCCAGGACCTTCAGATTTCCGGTCTGATGCTCTTACCAACTCTTTTCCACCAGGTGGAGACAAAGAGTAAGAGCATCAGACATTTTTTTCACAATCTTAAGATTTTAGTAATATTGATATAGATCAGTAGACAAAAACAAAAATTAACATCTAAAATTAATTTGATTAAACATTCATCTCAATTTCTTGAACATTGATATTTCGTCTTTTTTGTACTAAATTCATATTCTTAGTTATAAAATCAATTCTTTGGTTTAATGTTTAACTCTTTTCTTCACAATTCATTTTTTTCTTGAAGATTCATCATTTAATTTGAAAATTAATCTCTTCAGGTCAAAATGCTTGAAAATCCAACAATTTGGTAGAAAATTAAACTATGTATTTGATTGAAAATTGTCTTTTTTGTTGAAAATTTATTTTTTTATTGTAAATGCATTTTTTGCCTGAAACGTTGATATAAAATTTAATTAATTATATGAAACTTTTACTGGTTTGTTGGAACTTAGTTTCTTTTGTTCCAAATTCATTTTTTATCTAAAAATGTAGCTTTTTCATTTTTGGTTGAAAATTTTTTCTTCGAACGTTGAAAATTCAACTGTTTAGTAGAAATTTAATATATTTTGTTGAAAATTAATCTTTTTTTAGTTAAATTTAACTATTTTAAAAAAACGTTTGTGTGTTAGAAAGTTTGTTTTTTTTACTTGAAAATTATTTTACATACCTGAAAGTTTGACTATTCTAGTTTTTGTTGTAAAATTATCCTCTTGATAGAAAATGCATTCATTTTGGTTAAAAATGCAACTGATTGTTAAAAAAATAATCTGTTTTGATTCGATTCATTTTTATTTGGAGAAAAGTCAACTACTTTTCTGTCCTTAAATTGAACTACTTAAAAAAAACATGATTTTTTTGTTTGAAGATTCATTATTTTAATTGAAAATTCAACTATTGTCTTGTAAATTAACTTTTTTTGTTGAAAATTTATATTTTTGTTTAAAAATACATTGGTAGAAAATTTGAAAATTCATTTTTTGGTTGAAAATCAATTTTTTTGGTTGGCAATTCATATTTCTAGGTTAAAAATGCAGTTTTTTGATCGAAAATGTAACTGTCCTGTTGAAAATTCGTACTTTAGGATTACAAATTCATCTTCTATGGTAAAAAAATCATCTTTCTTGGTGTTTCATGTATCGACACGGTTATAACTTTTATTTTTTTACCAGAAAAGTTTCAACTGTGACAGAATCTGTGCGACTCTTCTCCTATGTGTCGCATTGTGACTGTAGTGCCCCCCCCCCCCCCGACGTGAGAGTGTAACGTAATATGTGATAATTTAACAAATTTCAACTTGCAGCTGGTATTTTCTCAGAAACATAAAAGTGACGAGGATGTAATTGTTTTCTTTATTATTTTCTGTGATTAAAATATTTGTTCCACTAAATATTCGGAACTCTATTTTCTGCTCTAAAGAGAGTGTCTATCGAAAAGTTATTTCTTTCGAGGGCAACTCTAAAAATCCAAAGTTCGTTCATTTGGATCGATTTCACTGCCGCCTCTGACTTTCCACTCGAGCGCTCTCTTTCTTCTCCCATGAAAGCTTCTCACAGCAGGTTCCAATTAAGCTCACTAGCTGGAGATAATTCCTCAGTAATATCTAGAACAATGTCAGAATATGGTTCTTATCCACAGGTCGTTCTTAGGCCACTCACGAATGCACGCTTTGATTTGGATAGACGTTTTGTTTTTTACATAGTCGATAGCAGAAGTAAATACAAAGCTGCCGTTAATTATATACCTATTCATTGGGCCGGATGAAACAGCCAATTCCAGATTCCATGCACTGATCTCTTATCTCGACCTTACCTGCCGCGTTCTAAACTACCGCACTGTACTCTCAATCAGGCAAAATTGGATACAAACGATCTTTTAATCAATATAAAATATCTGTCCGGAAAGTATCCGACCTTGTGTTTTACCAGGAGTAAGCTTTAAATCTAGGTTCATCAAGCTAGCACCTCCATATACGAAATTTCTAAATTTCTTTGTATCAGAATTTGGGTTTTTTGGGCTGTATTGCCGATTTTTGGGCCCAGTACTTCTTATGAAAATTTTAATATCGAGTGGAGGGGCTGGTTTGAATCAAAGAACTACCTCCACTATATAAAAATAAAAAATAAAAAATCAAACACGTCAGTATTTTAGGCTTTTTTGTGCTCTTGAACGAACCAAAAACCAATTTCCAAAATCAACCCCTCTCTAACACGTACATATACGTACATATATATCTTGTATATTGTATATTCAACAAAATAGTTTAATTTTTAAACAAAAAAGTTATATTTTCTACAAAAGGAGATAAAATTTCAAATAAGGAGTAAAAAAGCTAAAAATCTAATGTTTCAGAAAACAGGTGCATTTTATGATACTATTCACCCTTAAATACCTTCACCTACCTAACCTTCAGAGCACCAAATAGTTGAATTTATATAATAAAAAAACTAATTATTATCCAAACAATTGCACCTAAAACCAAATAATTAAACTTTTAGGCAAAAAGGACGAATTTTCAATAAAATAATTGAACTTTACACTAAATAGTTGGATTTTCAAACTTCGAAGATGAATCTTGAACCAAATGGTCTATTTTTTAAACAAAAAAGATTAAAATTCGACCAAAAACAGTTGCATTCTTAAGAAAATAGTTAGATTTTCAAGCCAAGGAAATGATTTTTTCAGAAAACAGTTGATGATCTTGAATCAAAAAAGTTAAGTCTAACCGAAAAAGACGAATTTTTAACAATCCAGTTAAATCTTCAGTTGTATTTTTAACTAAAAATGATCAATTTTCAACAAAAAATGTAATACTTAAATTTTCAGTTGAAAACTGTATTTCTAAAGCATAACCAAATTTTGAACCAAAGAGATGGATCTTTAACGGACTAAATTTTAAGAAACTATTTTATCTTTTATTCAAGCAGTTGAACTTTTAATCAAAGAATATAAATGCTTAATGAAAAATTAGTTCAATATTTTAACAACATATTCTAATTATAATCATGTTTCACAATTATTAGGATCTTCAGGATAACTGGGGAATTTACCTTGAATTTTCAGTTAATTAGATTAGTTTTTAATTAAAATAAATTAATAATGTTCAACAAAAAGTTCAATCTTTAACTAAGTAGTAAAATTTGCAACCAAAAGAGATGAATTCTGAAAAAAAATAGCAGTAGATTTTTTAATTCAAAAGATTTATCTTTCAATGAGAAATAGATGGATTTTCTTATTGGTTTCTATTAATTCAGTTCGAATTGAAGCAAAAAACGAGAAAAAGGGGAAGCTTCTTGAAAGCAGAAAATACAAAAGGAATTCTTTTTAAAAAAAGGAAAAGAGGGGAAAAGAGAAAAGTTTCACAAATCTTCATTGAACCTGTTTACCCCCTGAAAGTTCGATTTAAGAGTAATAGAAATAATTAATGCGAAGAGTGCTCTTAATCATTTTGCCTAACTGAAAATACTCATAGCATGTTTATTCTTTTTTTTTTAATTGAAATTTAATACAAGGGTCCTTTCATATATAAGGTATTACTTTTTAAACGTTTAAATTGAATTGTTTATTTGAAAAAATGGGAAAGCACCTTCAAGATAAATTAATGCTGAATTGAACCCTGCAAGTTTTCATGAAAAATTTGTGTAGTTCTCGCTTATGTGGCCCTTTTTTTAACTTTAGAAGGTGATAAAAAATCCAATTTTCAATAAAAAAAAACTTGGAACAAAAATCATTTTATCAGGATATTTATTAGAATTTTCTTCTATCTTTGAAGCCCATCATCTCATTTTTAAAGCTGGCCGGCCCTTATAGCAGCATATTGTTCACTTAAACCATTCTTTAATTGATTTCTAATAATTGAAAATTGAAACATTCTTACATTCTCATTCATTAGAGTGTAATGTAATCGTTCAAATTTTCTATCTGGTTTTTAATGAATCTTTACGTTTCGGCACTCACAGAATCCGAAAATCATACAATTTTGTCGGTATCTGTCTGTATGTCTGTCTGTATGTATTGTTACCTGAATGTTGTAACAACTCTAACTTTCGAAGGATTTGTCCAATCGAGTCAGTCTTTGATACACTTTTTAAGGTTCGCAAAATGAAGGTTACGTTCGCCAAGCAAGATATTTTTAATCAAAATAAAAAAATTTAGAGCATTTTCAAAATTGGACAAAAACTTTTTTTAAAATTTTTTGAAAATGTTCACAAAAATAGAAAGAAAATATTTTTCTGATTGATTAGGAAATTTCATTTAAATTCGTCTCTAGATGTCAAATGTATTTAGAAACTACCGCAGTTAGATTTTTCAAATAGACAAAAATTCCAAAAGTTAGAGATTTTTCAAAATTCGAATAAAATTCTTTAACAAATTTTAGATATTTTTGTAAAATTTTCTGGTACACGGCAAAAAGACTTGCAAATCAGCTTAACGACATTTTTAAATTCGATAAAAATTCAAGAAGTTATATGCTTTTCAAAAATTAGAACATTTTCAAAAAAAAGGAAATTTTTTTTAATGGGTTAAGAAATATCAGTCCAAATTTCGACTAGATAAAGAATATACGTATTTTGAAACTATTCGCATTATATTTCTTTAATTAGACAAAAGTTCAAAAAGTTGCATCATTTTTTAAAATATGCAATTTTTGTTTTTAAGAGATCCGTAAGTTTAAAGCGTTGTTTTTAGTATATTTGAACCAGATTTACAAATTATTTTGATGAAATTTTTCAACTGGACACAAATTATCGAGTGCGAAGTGCGAGTTTCGTAATGAGAACCTGAGAATAATAATGATGATAATAATAAGAATGAAAACCTTCTTTAAAAACAAATAGAAAAAAAATTCAGTTATAATTTATGGCTGTAATTACTCAGACGTTTAATATCACAGTTTTCGATTTAAGTTATAATATTTCTAATATTTGAAAAAATGTCGTTAAAGTGTGCACACATTTAACGTACGAAAATGAGCGCGAAAATGCACGCCCAAAGTTGGGGCGCAGCGCGCCCTGAGAATGTAGCTACTATCGGGCGTATTCTTTGTAATGCCTTCAATAGATAAAATATAAATATATGACGTCGGAAAGTTCTTTTGTGCCTGTAGATGACGTCAAGTTCAATATAAATAAAATCTAAATAAACGATGTTGCAAAGCTCCTGGGCATCTGCTGATGACATTTGTCGAGTGAGCTAAAAATTTGTTAGGGCGTTGGAAACCAATTTTTATTTTTTCAACAGTGAAAGAGAGAAAAAGCACGAGATTTAAAATTCAGTTCACGTACGACCTTTGGATCGTTACCTACGTGTCTGTGTTTCTCTTCAATCTTCCGTAACTTTGGGTTCAATGTCGTTGACTTTTAAAGAAGACCTTCAAATAAATTTTTTTCTCGAGTTGCATTGAAATCCTAGGTACGTCTATAGAAGAATAACGTCATACTAAATATGAAGCTTAGAGCCAATTTAAAATTCTCCCTTTGTGCTAAAAATAGTCCGATTAAAAAAGTCGATACTTTCCCATATTTATTTTCAGTATTGCAAATGGGTCACTGAATTAAATCAGTTAGGATTTTCATTAATTGATAGTGAAATATCAGTGATTGCCGAAAAAATTTTTTACTACAGTTCATTAATAAAACTCAGAATTCACTGATTGACTTTAGCGAAAATATTACTGCCAATTAGTGGTATTTCATTGTTAATGAGTAAAAATTATTACTGATTCCATGTAGTTGTCATGTATTTATCACTGAATAAAATTTAGAGATACTATATCTAAATCTACAAAATTCAGTAAAAAAAATTACTAATTTCATTGAGCATTTTATCTATTTCAATCAGTGATTTGACTGATTTTTGAGTGAATCTGACTGAATAATAATCAGTCACGGACAGCAGATCTTTTAAACAAATTAAAAAAAATGACTTAGGTTTTAGTGACAGTTGTTGATAATGCAAACTGAAATCTCTGCAAATTTTTAGGGTTTTGTAGCGTCGGACAAGAACCCTTATAGTTTTGGTCGGGTTTCCGTTCCTCCATCGAATTTTTTTCTGCAAGTTAAAGTAGAGGAAGTACCTAGCCGACTTTACTCCATACCCTAGCTGACTTCACACCTACCCTAGCTGAGTTTACCCCGTACTTCAGCCGACCTTATCTCTAACCCTAACCAAATTTACTTCTTCCCCTAACCGATTAATCCCGTACTTCACATGAGACCGGAAATCATGAAATCGGCACCCGACCGGCAATAGGGAGTTCTGTGGTTCAATTTCCAGTGGAGCGATGTTAGAAGATCTTTTTACAGACAAATATAATTTAAATTTTTTAAAGTTATTTTGCATCTGGATAAAAATGTCGTTAAGTATTTTCTGTCATTTGATGAGTTAACTTGATCGATAGTTTTGATTTCTATTGCCACAGGTTTTAGAGTACTATCTATACTGATCGATAGTAACTACTCTGCTGATAATATAGATTCCGTTAAATTTACCCCACCCTATAACCAGCTTAACCCGTACTCTAATCGACTTTACCCTGTATTCCAGTCGACTTAACCCAATACCCTAGCCAACTTCACATCGTACCCTAGCTGAACTTATCCTGTACACTAACCGAGGTTATCCAGTCCACTGTCCAACTTTACCACGACATTAGCCGACCTTATATCTCACCCTAAACGTATTTACCCGTATTCTACCCGACTTTAACCCGTACCCTAGCCGATTTCATCCTGTACCCTAGCCGATTTCACCCCGTAATTAAGCCGAATTTATCTTGTACCCCAGCCGAATTCATCCCATAACCAAGCTCAACATGCCCTATACCCTAGTCGTCTTTACTCCATACCCAAAACGACTTTACCTCCTTCCCTTGCCAATTTAACCCATGCTTAAGATTACTTTACCCCGTGCTCTATCTTTCTCAATTTTCTCTCAATCATACATTTATGTTAAATATATTCATATAATAATAATTTATTAAAATTGATTGTACAATTATAAAATGTACATAATTTGTTATTCCTACGCTGGTGATAAGATTGCTTGTCAATTTTAAATTTATTATTTGTCGTACACTACCGTGCAAAAGTATAAGGACACCTTTTTTTGATGACTCAAAAAGTTCACTTAATTTCTATTATGTCAGAGCTGAAATTTCTTTTCTTTAAATGGTTGAATGCTTTAAAAATTCTCTACAAAATGAGCCTAGGATGAAGCCAATTTGTCTATTTTTTAAGTAGATATTGAAAAAATAGTGTAAATTTCAATGTTTGTTTACGTTTGCAATAACTTCCGCAATAATCAATATTTTTGAATGTCCTTTGGCTTATTTTAAAGCTATTTATACACAGTATCGCAACAGCTTATTAGCATAGATCAACTTCAAGTTCCTGCACAGTGATAGGAATTTATTTTAGATTTACGTTCAGAACGCTCTTGTGATACTGTGGAAAACCAGCTTAAGTCCTCACACTGCGATAGGACATTTTTTTAGATTTACGTTTATAAGCTTTTGCGTTACTGTGGAAAAGTAGCCTTAAAATAAGCCCAAGAACAATTAAAAATATTGATTATTGCGAAAGTTATTGAAAATGTAAGAAAACATTGAAATTCACACTATTTTTTCAATATCTACTTAAAAAATAGACAAATTGGCTTTATCTTGGGCTGGTTTTGCACAGAATTTTGATAGCATTCAACCCTTTAAAGAGAAAAAATTTCAGCTCAGACATAATCGAAATTAAGTGAATTTTTTCAGTTATCAAAAAGTGGTGTCCTTATACTTTTGCACGGTAGTGTCTGTGATTTTCCTTACTTTTTAATAATCTTTTTCTTTATTCATATAAATTCGAAAAGTTTCATATAAATAATTATATGTTGTTAAATATTATTTTCTTATGTAAAATTAGTTGAATTATTATGCAAAAAATTTAATAATTTCTTTGTGATTTAGAGTTAATAAATCTTCACTTACGTCAATAACTAAATTTTCCTGTTCTTTTCTTATTTTTTAACAACTTAAGAAGAAAGTTAGATGAAGAGAAAGGCTTCCAGTAATAATCTTAACCAAAATTAAATTTAAATTAAATTAAATTAAACAATATTTTCATGGAAATATTAGTTTCGTAATTTGGAATTATCTGATTATCACTTACCTTTCAATAACTTGCCTTAACATGCCAATCGTCTAAATTTTCTCATTTCTTTCTGATTTTTTAACAACTTATTAAGAAATTCAGACTAAAAGAAAAGCATTTGGGCTAGGTATTCCGTAACTAAACAAATGGTCTTCATTTTTTTATTTTAATATTCTTTATATGATATTATTAATAAGGATGGAATAGAATAACATAGGATGTGACATGTGCGGAAAGGAGAGAGAGGGTGGAGTGAAAATTCTAAAACGAATCGAATTGTTTGAGTTGAAAAAAAGAAATTACTGGTTGACATCCGTAAAAATTTTCAAACATTTTGACATCGGTTAATATGTTCTGTTCTCCTTTTTGATTTGAAAATTCAAAATTTTAAAAATTTTATACAAATTGTCCTATTAGTTTGAAATTAAGGACAAATTTTTTGTATGTACCGTTTTTTCTAATAAACAATAATACATAATTGGAAAAAGAGGGATTTTTTACCTATTTTAGGATTTTTTGAATTAGAAAAAAACATGTTTTTGGACTGACTTAAGTGCACAGTTTTTTTAGAGAAACTTGAACATGCAAACCGCAAACAAATTCTAAAAATCATAATTCACGAAAAAAAATCTATTCCAAAAAAAATATATTGATATTATTGTAGTATATTGTTCGTAGTTAAAGAAATGTAAGGGTCGACATATTGAAGTTTTTGCCAAATGTGTGCATATGCCTCAATCTAAATAAACATGTTTTTTCAAAATTTCAGAAAGTCTTCTAAATTTATAATTTTTCACTATCAAAAGTTGTATATATATAAAATTGTTTGCAATATTTAAACCAGAAGGATTTCAAATATTTGCATTTTTACTTTTTTTGTATGTCAGTCCACCTTATTAATTTGTCTTAATATGCTAAGAAACTTTCTTTTGTAGGCGCATGGCGCCTACTTTAAACTATCTTTATTGATTGAAATCTTTTTAAAAAGTGTTAGTTTTTTATGTTTTTTTTTTTCATTTTTATCTAATGCTTTTGTCTATTTTCAACCCGCCTTAGAATATACAAACTAGAAAAAGTATTTATAAATGTTGTAATTACAGTACGAAGCTTTAATTTTTTAATGAAGGTTGGATGTATAGAACCAGATGACCAACATTTTTACGAAAATAAGTTTATTGCAGTCAATATCTTAAAACATCAAAAACACGTGATTAAAAAATTCATTTTAATTCTGGTTTTTAATGCATTGATAAAAAAAATTAATTTAAATCTGATTTATAACTTTAGCGTAGCGTTTTAACGTAGCGATACATTTTTTATTTGCAACCACCATGTTATGAACCTACAACGCCCCCTGAAAAGTGACCGTTTGATAGTCCTTTACCGATCTGTGTCACCTGGCGACATATAGTTAGTTTCGAACGCCGCCACCCTGACACCTAAGTAGTTCCACAAATGGCCACTGAATAACACACAATGTATTATCTAGACCAGAGAGAGAGAGAGAGAGAGAGAGAGAGAGAGAGAGAGAGAGAGAGGGAGAGAGTGAGGGGGGGTTGGGACCACTGGAACCGTTGCATAATTCGAAAATTTCGCGCCAAACGAGACTACCAATCACAGTGAAGTAGATGACAGTCGTTTGTTTTTACGACCAATGATATTATAAACATGACGAATCAGTTTTCAGATGGCCATACAGTCTTATAAAAAACTACTTTCGAATAAAATATCGTACATCACTCGTATGATTAGGCAGGGCCATTCACCGTATAATAGTCTACCTCAGTGTAATTTCGCTAAACAAAATTTTTATTTTCCTAGAACAGAATAATTTTCTTGTATTAAAAATTTATTATTCTTCTTTAGCTTTCAAAACCTCTGAAATTGAAACCACAAAATTTTCGGACTATTTACTCGGAGTGATTTTATTTTTTATTTAAGCTGAAGATTACATTTTTTATCGCAATCCGCAGCCTGGCCTGTTCTAAATAGTGGCCAGTGTCACTTTGAGTTTATCAGCTGACACATCAATTTCCTCGAAAATGGATAACTGCTTCTAATAAAATTTTTATAGGCTTAAATCAGCAATGTGTCAGCTCGAAAGTGGACTTCTGTCTTAACTTTAAATTGTGATTTCGATTTTACAGATTGTTTTTATCGTTCTTCTGCGAAATTCCTACCTTGGTTGTTATCTAGTTCTGTACTGCCGCCCTTTAAACACTAATATGATATTTCTAATAAATGAAATTAAAATGGGATTAAAATCAATTTATTTCTGTTACTTTTTTTCTCCTGGGGCGTATATTGCATAACAAACAGGAGAAAAGTGAAATAATCCGTAAGCCCTTCTTTTCCTTTGATCTGACAAATACAAAGAAAAAAGTTCATTGTCAAATGTTGCAAGCACAAGCTTTTTAATCGCAAACAGACTGCTACTGCATAACATCTAAAGAAGACTGTACGTCTCGTAATTTAAACCATTTTATCTCGAGAGAAAAGTCGGCGGTCTGGAAAATTAAAATTTATCCAAAAGCTAACGCCTCTTTAGTTTTATCCCCTTTTAGCCATGTAACTGGGTTAATATGAAACAGAAAGTTTTGAAAGTTCAAACAACAGCAGAGGTGGAACATAGCAAAAACTACAAGATAGCTTAACATCTAAACTCTGTCTTTTATTATTGCAGAGCAAGTACATAAACGCTCTACAAAAAGCTATAACACAGATCCGAGAAAATTTGTTAAATGAAATTGAAAGAAATTGTTAATTACTATTACAATGTCATATTTCAAATAAATTTAGTCTATTTAGATTACCTGTTAACTTTAGTTTACAGAATTTAACTTACTTTATTAATATAATGCTTTATTATATTTCGTCTGAATTATTTTTTATTGATTAATAAGAAATCTTGAAAATCCATTTAAACCATTTACTTGCCATTCAAGTTTCTTTATATCCAGGGAGCAGATTAGAACCACTGTGAAGTTAGCTAACGAGTGCAGCTCGGCTCTCAGTGGGCCGAGCTGCGCTCCTCAGCTGACTTCACAGTGGCTCTAATCGCCTCCTTGATTCACTCAGTGAGCGTGTTACTTTCCGAAGCAATCTCACTCACCGAAAAATCAAGTGCAAAATTTGTTTCAAGTAATTTTTAAGTTTTACATGTACGTATGCCGATTAAAGTGTAAAATGGTCTGTCAAAGACTGATTAAAAAAGAAATCAATTTGTTATTAAGGTTAAAAAAATAAAAAAAACGTGTTTTTATATTTGTACTATTAACTTAGCGCTGTTTATTGATATTTTCGCAGAAATACATAGAATTAGTACATATACTTTCCATGATAGAAAATTTGTATTATTGAATAAATTACCTAATTTATTGAACGGCTATACATAAATTAATAGATAAAATGGATATTTGCTGCATTTTTCGAGTTTCAATGCATGATTTAAACTGGTTTTGCAGTTAAATTATGTAAAATTAATCATTATAATTATGAACAATACCTTGGTCCTTCTAATAGAAAAATAATTTTTTCATACAAAATATCACTATTCAGTTCAGATTTCGATTAAGGAGTTTAATTTTCAACCAAAAATGGGAAAATTCAATAACAAGTTTAAAAAAATTGATTTTGAACAATGTGATTCAGATTTTAAATAAGTGTTTGAATTTTAAACCCAAAATGGAACAGTAACATTTTAATTTTTTCAAAATATAAAAATTGTTTAGCTAAGTTATCGGTCAGTAAAATAAATTTTTATTAACAAAAAAAAACGAATTTTCGATTTTATAGGAAATAATTGAATTTTCAACCCAAAAGATGAATTTTCATCTAAAAAATAAAATGTTAACAAACCAGTTTAAAGTTCAATCAAGCAGTTTATTTTAAAAAATTAAGAAGATAGATTAATTTTCTACAAAAAAGACAATGTTTCAACAAAACAGTTTCACTTTCAACACTTTTAACCAGAATGATGAGTTTTAAATTGCGGCGGTGAATTTTTAACAAAGCAGTTAAAATTTCAAACGAATATCTGAAATTTCAACTACAAACGATGAATTTTCAATCAAAGAGACGATTTTTTATCTAATATGATGAATCTTTAACTAATTAAATAAAATTGTAACCAACGATTTAAATTTCCTATCCAAAAAGTCTTTTTTATTTATGAAATAAAAAAATGTCAACAGAATTGTTGAGTCTTCGAACCAAAAATATCAATATTTTACAAAGTAGTTAAATTTTCAACCAAAGAAGACGAATTAAAAAAAAAGTACATGCCTTTTCAAAAAGTCGAGCAAGAAATTGTTGAATGTTAAACTCTTATTGTTAAATTTATGACTAAAAATGAAATAAGTCAATTCTTATTTGTAAAAATTAATTTCCAATCAATAAGATAATTTTTTAACTAAAATGATTGATCTTTAAAAAATGTATCTAACTGAAGAGCTGAATTTAAAAATCCAATAGAAGAATTTTCAACAAAATATTGGAATTTTTGACGAAAAAGTTTATTTTATGCCAAAATAGTTTAATATTCTACCCAAGAAGACGCATTTCCGGGTTGATAAAATAAAAATTTCCTTTCTTCAAAAATGCAATATAAATGAATTGGCTTATAATGATAAAAATTGTTGTTAAGAAGTGTTATATAGGCAGGTCGGGAGTGTGGGATCCAAACCGTTTTGTTGCAGGCTTGTTACGTTAGTAAGGGGAGGGATAAAAAATTGGAAAAAATGTTTTACATAATTTATGGACGGATCTTAAGTGAATACGTACCCACTGGTTCAAATAGCTAAAAATTTATTACTCAATGAATAATGTACTCTTTAAATATGAATTAGAGAAATGCATTACTGATTTCGATCAATGAGTCAATTCTAGCTGTAAATCAGTTATTTTTACTGAGAAATTAGTCACTTTCACTGATTTATGAATAAATAATAACTAATTAAAATCTAGAATTTAGTCACTGATTGAAATTAATATTTTTTTTACTGATTTTTATTTAGAGCGTAAGGCTTTTCACTGTTCATCAGTGAAACCTAACTGATTCAAAAGAGAGCAATTAGTACGAGCAAATCAGATATAATGTGGTAGAATCTCATTAAGGAAATGGTCCCAACATCCGGAACTGAAAACCCACTGATAAACCCGAATGAATCTATCGCTTTCAATCGGACGTCTGTCCAATACTGGCAGTATCTACTGAATGATTTATTTTCGTCTCTCATCTACTTTCCTCGATTTTGCAGCAGGGTGTAGGGTAAAGAAAGATATTATTTCACTGAAGAGATCAGTTACGGACATTTCAGTCTAAATTCTGATTTCATGCGCTTCTTGACCAAAAATTTGCCAAAGATTCATTTTCAAAAAATTTTTTACAAAGAATTTTTTTGGATTAAAAAAAACTTTGTATTGTATGGGCAAGAATTTCTTCTAGGAAAACCAAAATGAGGGAAATACCTATACAAACTAAATAATGGGGAAAAGTGACTGGGTTTTCAATTAAAAATGCCTAATGTTCAATATATTCTAATTTTTATATTAATTATGGAATTTTTTTAGTATTATAATATTTCTAGGTAATGGGCTGTTAAATATTAAAATTAATTACCTTAGCAACAGCATATAACAACCTTCAGGAACGGTCTATCACATCCCCTAGCAGCGGTCAATGACAGCTCTTAGAAACGATCAATTCAACTCCCTGGTGACAGACAATAACAACTTTGAACAACAGTCAACGTCAATCATTAGTAACGCTCAATAACGTCCCTTAGCAGCCGTCAATATCAACACTTCACAACGGCTCAACATTCTCGAACAACGAACAACAAAACCCCTTATAAAAAATAAATAAATCTCTCTAGCAAGGCTCAACTCATCTCCCTAGAAATAGAAAAAACCAACCCTTAACAAAGCTCAATAAAGTCCCCTAGAAGCGAATAATAAGATTCACTAGCAGCGGGAAATAACTATCCCTAAAAGCAATAACGTTATCTAGCAACGCTCAATAAAACTTTCTTGCAATGAAAAAATATACCCTTAAAAACATTCAATAACGTCGAAAAATGATATCCCTTATAAACAATCAATATATATATATATATATATATATATATATATATATATACATATGCTACGAGTTTTTATATATATATATATATATATATTAAAACTCGTAGCATCTGTCAAAGACGCCCAGGTAAACGACAAAAATAACCCTTAGAAAGGATCAATACAACACCCTAACAACGGGAAAAATAGCGTTTAGAAACGGCCGCAGACATCCTGTACCACATGTCAATGCAACTTCCTAACAACGGCCAATAAAAACCTCTGGAAATGCTGAATGCTATTCCATAGGGACGGGGAAAACAACCCTTAGCAGCGGGGAATAACATTCCCCCATCATCGGTATGAAAACCCGCTTAAAAACGATCAATACAACTCCTTAGAAGCGGATAATAACAACCTTTAACAATTATCAATGTCACCTAGCAATGGTCAATAACAAACCCTTAACAACGGTCACCAATAACCTTTAGCAAAGATTAATACAACTCCCAAGCACTAGTCAATAGTAACCCTTAGGCAACAGAAAAAGATCCTTAGCAGTGGTCAATAACATCCACCTAGCGACAATAAAAAGACGAAAATAACATTTAGCAACGAATAATACAAGTTCCTAGCAATGGTCAATAGTAATACTTAGCAAGGCTCAATAACAACAGTTATAAATGGACACTAAGATTCTCTATCAACGGTCAGTACCAAACCTTAGTAATGATCACTAACATTCTCTAGCAACGTTTTGTAAAAAATCTTAGCAATTATCATTAAAAATTCCCTGACAGCCACTAACTGGTATTACAACTTTCCAGCAACGGTCAATAACAACCCTTAGCCACTCTTAATGCAACTTCCTACCAACGGTAAAAAAGCCTTAGCACCGGTCTATGCTATCTTCTAGCAATGTTAAAACAATACCTGCAGCAACGATTATCACAACTGTGTAGAAATATTCAATAAAAATCCGTAGGAATGGCTAATAATATCATTTAAGAACAGACAATAATAACTCTTAGAAACGAGCAGTAAAATACCGTAGCAACGAATAATGACAACCCTCAACAAAGCTCAATATCATCTCCTAGAAACCTCTAATAACAAAGCCTCAAGAACGACCACTAACATTCTTTAACAATGGTCAGTAAAAAACTTTAACACTGATTAATACAAATCCATAAGCGCCGATCATAGCAACGTAAAACACAACCCTTGTCTGCGGTCATGAATATCCCCTACCAACGGTTAAAACCACCTTTAGCACTAAATAGTACAACTCTCTAGCTATGGCCCATAACATCCCTTAACATCTCCTATAAAACTAAAATAATTACCCTTGGTGACGAATTATACAACTGTCTAGAAACGGCCGCAGGAAACCATTAACAACATTTAATATCAAACTTTAACAACGGCTAAAGCATCTTCGAAAAGCGGCTGATAACATCCTTTTCGCAACGAACAATAAGATTATCTAATAACCGACAATAACAACTAGCAAGGGAAAAACAACCCTTAGAAGCATTCAGAAAAATCTCTTGGCAAAATAAAAGCATCCGTTATCGACGTCTGACAAACTCCTCAGAAACGGACAGTGACAACCAATGGCAACGCTCAATAACAACCCTTACAAACGGCCACTAACATTCTCTAGCAACAGTCAGTAAATAACCTTAGCAACAGTCAATCAGAATCCTTAGCAACGATCAATAGCAATTAAAAAAGTCACCTCATAAAGCGAGCAATAAACTCCGCTAGAAACGGGAAAGGTAGCCCTTAGCAGCGTTCAATACAATTCCCTAGGAATGGTCACTAACAAACCTTGGAAACTTCTGTTTAGAATGTTGGAGGAATGAATGGTCTATGATAGTAACACAATCACTAGTCAATGTGTATCAATTGCAGAATAATGAAATCAGTTTTTAATAAAATTTTCTATTTTCTAAATATTACATAACTATATGTCTTCGATCAGATTTTTTGAAAAATACATATTATTGTTTAACCAGAACTTTCGTTTTATTTCGATCATTTAAATTTATTCTTTGATTGAACAAATGACTTTTTAATATAATTTTTACTAATATCTCTAAATTTGGATAATATTAGATAATATCTGAAATAACATTATTGATTAGATTAAATTATTGTGTTTAACAGGCAGTGACGAAATTCTTTTACAAGTATTTCTGTGTATAAACAAAAATTACTATTTGCGTCTTTGTATTTCATTATGTTCGAACAGAATAGTTGACCTATGATAAAAACTTAGCTTTCTTTAAATTAAGACCTCGGTTGTTTTGTTCTCCCTAATCCATGCAAATGAGCCAGCCATCTACAATACCCTAATATTTCTCTACGTTCCATGTTCTTATGCAGTAATAAATGTCAGACGTAGATTACATTTTTAATTACTCATTAAGTATGCACGTCACGCCAGGTTCTCGTGTAGCATCTTTCTATATACTCTTAACACTTAACAATTATGAATCTAATGAGGATTAATTCTGACTAATTTCCACTCCCTTTAATAATCTTCTTTTCGATATTGCACCTTTCATTAAAAGTTTTTAATTGTTTCAAACCGATAGGATAATTATGTTCCGATACAAATTTAAATTTTAAAAAAATTTCGTTGAAGTTGATGAGAAAGATTAAACGTGCATGTAAAGTTTCTTTCTGACATCAAGAAAGGTTGAGAGATTGACTAAATAGATGAATTTTTAACCCAAAAAAGACAAATTTTATTTTAAAAAATTTATAACCAAAATGTTGCATTAAAAACCCTGCAGATGAACTTTAAAGAAAACAGACAAATTTTGAACCGCCAGTTTAAATCAACGAGAAAAGACGAATTTAAAAAAAAAATAATTTCAGAAAAAAAATTGACTTTCTAACTGGAAAGAAGAATTTTGAAGCAGAAAGATCATTGTCAATGCAGAAAGAGGATTTTTCAACAAAATAGTTTGGTAACAAATCTGTTACAAATATTGAAAAGTTTTAAGCATTTATTATTATTCTTTATTGCAGTACTGGCTCCGAACAAGATTATTATTTCAATAAATAAAAAAGCTTAACACCAAATGGCAATGAGGCCGGAAAGAAGCATCAATGTCAGGGAAACAAATGCCTCGCGATGGAGTGTGAATTTAGTCAACCACTCTAACAAAAAACAAATGCCTGCCACTACACTACGATCAGTTTATATGAATTATTTTAACTTTGGTCCAAAGAAATTTCGCAATATGGCTGATGACTTGCCTACTGAAATTGTTGACATGGTGCTAATTTTAGGGGAATGTCACGTTAACTACGCCGCTGCATTAAGATTTTACGCTAAACGGTTTCCAGACAAAAGACATCCTACTAATTTAGAAATAAGTACTTTGACTAAAAGATCTCGCAATGAGATTCTTGTTCATGAACGCCGACATCATGAGTACAACGAAAATAATGCTCGAGCTGTAACTGTTCTACCACCTGTCAATGTTGATCCAAAAATCAGTAAAGTAAGGACAAAGTGTCTTTTTTTGTAACTAGTCACAGAGAAGTGACATTGTCGAGATTGTCACGTTTTTAACTACATAGTCAAAGTCTTTACATCCACAGCCTGAAGTCTACAAAAAAAACTCATCCAGGCACGGAGTTCAATCTAAGAAAAATCGTGTTGACCTTCAAGTGACCTTGCCAATTGACCTGAAGTTCATGATGGTCAAGGTGATGTCCACCTTAACATTTCATTGAGTTTTGTGAAGCATCTTGAATATTTTTTTGGTACGAAAAACCAAGACAATTCAGCAATAGGGAATCTGGTCGTTTCTCAGACATTTTACCCTAATTTTTTACCTTTACAGGGTCACAAAAACCATTTTTCTACAGGTCATTTTTGACGTGAAATATCCCGCACTTTTTAAATCCGCAGTCAAAAATACGGGGTCTCATTTAAGAAAAGGATCTTACCTCCATTTGACCTTGAAAATTGACATCAAGGTCAAAATTGCTGGTACAGTCAAATGTCCCCCTCGGTCAACCTTTTTCCGAACCATTTCTTTGCAAATAAAGTATTTTAGAAGATAATTGGGTTTATAGATTAAAATGGGTCACCGTGTATATTCTACAACTAGCTGACAGTAGGCACGTTTTCACTGCCTGTGCGTACTCGGTATTGATAAACGTTAAATAGATTTAAAGTGCACCCACAGGCACTGGCAGGATCGCAAACTTTACTGCGCGTTATTAGATTCCTTGTTTGGCCCACATTGAATTTTCTATAGATCCACGAATACGTTTTGCAGGAAATGTCTAGATAGGAAAATATATCTACAAAATATAATGAATGTTATAATTTGTTAAATAGGGATATTCATATTTTATCAAGGTCTTAATTTTTGTTGTCTCATTATTAAAGTTTTTTTAGGACAATAACCAAAAAAGACTTCTTACAATTTTCTGTTGCAATTCGCTACCAAGTAGACGGAGGAACTCTGGCACGAGCGCGAGGGGTTAGTGTTAAAATAAATTTTTTTTCATAGCACTAGCTACAGTTGCCAACTTACTGCATGCTTGTGAATTCACACGATCCTCTCGTTCTAATGCTTAGTGACAATCGCTCTTGTCACTCCACTCATTCACCACAATATACCAACTGCGCTGTGTGCAGCATCAGCTGATCGAGATGAATGAACCTGCATATGCACTTCGAAAAAATCTTGTAACGTTTTTTTTGTCGTGAAAACAATGAGAAGTAAGGGACTGAGATAATAAAGTTAATACTTATGTGGAGAGTAATTGTATTTATGCATTGATAATACATTTGATACATTTTGATTTTGATTTTGATACATTTGATTAAGAGAAATTCTACCTTCGCCAATGATGAAACAAATTTTTTAAGTTCAAACCCTACCTTGCCTAACCTTTAGGTACTTTTATGACTTTTAATTTTATATTCCAAGCCATAAAAAGTCCAATGCTAATTTGAAAGTACTGTTCAAAAATATTTTCTGCAAATTGTATTGCGAAAATTAAAATTATCTGAGTACATTTTGTGAGTTCGTTCACTAAAAAGTCAATAAAAATTGAATTTTAATATGCACTGACATCTAAAAATTCAATTCGAAAAGTCTCTTAAAGCTTTCTCTTAGTACTTTCAGCATTTGCTAATTTGGCGAATGAGTCGAGCGACAAGCGTGGTTGTCACTCAACGTTAGAGCTATTGGACACCACGCGACATTGAAAATTAACACGAGAGATTGTTTTCAATCCTAAGAACTAGCGGGGATAAACGCAACACTTACCATGCTCGCGCTTCTGTTGCCATTAGCACGAGCAGCTCGTGTGAATTATCGAGCGGTCAGTGCGTTGATAACTGTGGCTCTTGCTATTACAAAAATATTTATTTTGAGACTAACCGCTCGTTTCACAAACAGTGGCAGCTCTTGTCGCAGTCGCTCCGTGTAAAATAGGAAAAAGAAGTATCGTCTAAGTATCCATAATTCTTTATTTGAAAATTTAATTTTTTATCGCAATACACAGCCAAGCCTCCTTAATTTTGAGTTTAGTTTCTCTTTAAAATTGTTACTTTCACGTCCATTTTCTGGAACCTGGATAACTTTTTTTAATTAAACTTTTTTGGGCTCGAGTTGACAGCTCTGTGGTTTGAGAGTGGACTTCTTGTTTCACCTCTAAATAGTGATTTTGATTTAAAAAAATACTTTTACGCTCCCCTGAAAAATTCCTATTTTATTCATTATCTGGTTCTTTACTGCCACCTTTAAAATATTAATTTTTTTTAAGGTACTTAGCCAAATTTAATTTCACAACTTCAGAATAATACATGTCTTTTTTATCAATGGTTTTTCTAGTCCGAGATTTAGTCACTAAAATTCACGCTAGAAATAAATTTAAGCACTTATAGGGGTCGAGGTTCTAAGAAAGTTTAAATAGATATCGCTGATCCGCTATATAAATCTCGAGCTTCTGGAAACAGGTGAACTTTTTCTTTTGTCTTTGCTGAGCTCGTATAATTTAAATGTGTCGGATATCCCGCTTCTCATGCGATTTACTGGGTAAAAGTCTTTAACTTTTATACAATGATGGTTGAATTATATTAAATTTAGAGGAAATTAAGAATTTTGAAGCACTTTTGAAAATATTGTAATGATGTTTCTGACTAACAGAAACTTCTAAATCTTTTGAGTTCTCCTTCGCCGAAATTAATCTCATTTTTGAAAAAATTATTATACAGGGTGTTCAAAAAGTCTCGATACACCTAAATATCTCTCCAGCTAAATATATTTTCAAAAAGGTCAAGGTCATTCTTAAAGTATCTTTTAACGAGGAATCCAGTAGTGACCTTGAATTTGACCTTGAACTTGATCTTCAAGATTATGTCAAGGTCAATTTCTACGCGAAATTGTAATTCTAAAATAAATTGTTTTCTATTATTTATTACCAATTTATTTGTAGAATCCGAGGTAAATATAGGAGTGGGAAGTATACAAATGTATAGTAAGACCTTATTTTCAATACAAGAAAAGGAGACTTCTATTTATTCGTTTTAATTAACTTAAAAAAAAGTATTAGGACGAGAAAAAAATGTTCTTAAAATTATTATATATTATATAAAAATATAAACTATGTTCCAATATATCAACAAATAACAAAAATACGAATATTTTTTAGAAAGATTTGGAATCTAGTTTTTTTTTAAACATCCAAATCCAATTTTTTAGTAATATTCTGATATATTGCACTATTTTTAAGAACATACATTTGAAATATTACATAAAAAGTTTGGATTCTTTAAAAAAACTAAATTATTTCAGAAACATGGTAGGGCATGTTTGTTTTCGAAAATTCTACAAACATTTCTTTTGTACTGTTTTGATTTTATGAATTTTTGGTAGAAAAAAGTGAAATTCAATGCTATAGTGTGCTATAAAAATAATTTATTTATTCAATGAATTTGAATTTACAATTTTTCAAAAACTTAAAAAAATCTAATTAATGAAAAAATCGTTTTTGCGCGTTTTTTTAGATTGCATCCCTTCAAAGTGTTTCTTTTTGGTTTAAAAATGTCTCTTAATTTTTGGCCCACTTCAAGAAAATTAGAAACCCTCTTAGCCGTTTATTCAAAATAAAATGCATTTTTTTTTAATTTGCCAAAAATCTGAATCATGTATTTGGGTGAAAAATAGTATACATTGCATGTCTGTCGATGTAAAATATCCATTAACAGCGATTATTTTTTTTAAATGTGCCAAAACTGTGAGTACTAAATTTTGAAGTAAAGTCCAAAGTAAAAATACACAAACAGCGATTATTTTTCAAACATAAACATCCTATTCACAGAAAAATAAAAATCAGGGGTAATTTTGATGCAAAAAAATACTTTGTAGGAGTACTATTAGAGCAAAAAAACTCTTTTTTTGGACCACACTAATATCGATTTATTCTGTGTAAATAATAGATTAGGTTGATGAAGAAATTATTTTTTTTACCGATGTCCCTCGCAGTTTGTTGTTTGAAAAATTTTGTAACTTTCTTTTTATTTTGATGAAAACTTTTGAAATACTGAAAAAATTGATTTTAGGGTTTTAAACAAATTTAGTTTGAACCTTCAACGACAAGCAATATGTTTAAATATAATTTGTATAGACAAACATAAAATTTCTTTCAAAAATATGTTTAATAGTTTGAAAAAGGGGTTTTTAAGAATTAAAGGAAAATGTCTCTAAACAGATACAGTACTTTTACGAAATATTCAATTTTTTCTTAAATGATTTCTCTTTAAAACCAATATTTTCCGATAAAAGGAAGAAAAATGAGAATCCAGTGTAATGCAGGAAATTAAATTCAAAAGGAAGTCGTACACTTTGTTTTTATATAGAGAAGCAAAAGCGTTCATATATCATCCTTTTTTTCTATAAAAAAAAAACCTTGAGTAGATATCATGATTTTGTTTTAGCGAGTCAATTTTATCAACAAAATAATATCAATAAGCAAGCAATATTCATGATCAACCAAAGAGTTATATTTAGAACCTAATAGTTGAAATTTCAAGCAAAAGGGCCGAACTTTCAATAAATAGTTAAATTTGTAACCGAATAGTTGAATTTTGAATCTACAAGGATTAATATCCAACCACGCAGTCGATTTTTTAAACAGAAATGATTAGGCAAAAACGAAAAACAGTTGCATTTTCAGTAATTAAATTTTCAAGTCTAAAAAATGCTTCTTTTAGAATAATGTTCAATTTTTAATCCAAAAGGAATAATTTTGTAAATAATAAACTACAAAAATTTGGCGAGTTTGTAGCGCTTTTTCAAAAGCTCATAATTCTATTTATTCTAGGGAGTCACTTAGAAAAAATATCATTTTTATGAATAAGTTGCGCGCAGTACAATCATGAGTCCATAATACTTCTAGAAGTATTGTCAGCTCATAATCGTACTGTGCTCACGCGCATTCATAATCGCCCGCGTACGATTATGACCGTGTCAACCTAACCTCAAATTTCAAACGTGATACAGTTATGAATCATACAAAACCAGAAAATTTATTTTTTAAGTCTGATCTAGAAATGGCGGTGATTCACCACCACAAGTTTTTATTTTCTTGCAGAATTTTGACATAAATCAAAAGAAAACATTTCGAGTTGGAACAGTGGAATTATTTCCTTCCTTATAATGCTCGACCTTCTGGTTGTAAAATTGCATTTTCACATTTTCCTGTACAATTGTGATCATTATTTCCGTCGATGCAGAATCGTGCCTGGAGCCAATCACCGCAATTCTTCCCCTCGTTCAAGCGTCGCAATTCTGCACAATTACTCCACGAAATAACTCCAGCCGGAAATAAAATATCTCCAACGTAGATATGACCTCGTGAATCTGGCGATGCGTAATAAGGTCACGTGTTGGACGTCGTCTACTTCCTGACGTAATATAACGTCGCGTCGTCGCGAGATACAATTTTCTCAACGTTCCCGTTTATACTCTTTATCAAGGTGAATCTTGTTAAAAGTTTCGCCGGAAATCTCGAAATAAATAATTAAAAATGACCTCCTTTCTGATCACCACAGCCGTAAAATCTTACCTCAATTTTGAGCAGAATGAAAATTACTTATTAGGGGTCGTGCAGAAATTACGTAAGGTTTTTTGCCTGGAATTTTGAATCATGTACCCTATTTTGTGAGGGTCAGAAATTTTGTTCAGCCCCCCCCCAATATTCTGTCTCACGTTATTTTTACCAACTACATTTTTTTCGTCAAATATATCAGGGTTCATCCAAAAAAAACGTAAGACAAATTTGATGGAGGAGGGTTTTGGTAAAATCTTACTGTTTCTTATGAATCAGCAAAGTAGCTCAACTTTCAACCAAGAGACGATTTTAATTTTACATCAAAAACCGTTAAATTGAATAAAAATACCAATTGGTAACAAAGTAGTCGAATCCTTTATTAAAAATGATTCAATTTCTGCCAAGCAGTTTCATTGCCCAAAAACGATTAAATTTTGACTAAAAGCTGTGAATTGGTAAATCGAAAAGAAGAATTTTCAGTTGAATCTTTTTTTATTTAAAAGTTCATTCTCAACCAATTAATTGAGTTACCAACTTGGAAGATGAATTTTCTACTTAAAGAGACGTTTTTTCATTCAAAATAAAAGAGCACTTTTCAGCCAAGTATAGAATATGTTCACTTCCATTTACAAAAATTAATTTTCAATTTTAAAATAAAATTTTCTACAAAACCGATGAATTTTCGAACACATAGTTGAGTTTCCTACCACATTAAGAATTTGAATTTTCGACCAAAAGGTGAATTTTCTACTAAAAAGTGAATTTTTCAACCAAATAGTTAAATTTCCAGTTGAATCAATTAATTTTAAACAACAACAAAACTATTTTTCAATAGAGAAATTCAATTCTCACCCATAAAGATAAATTTTCAACTAAAATTATGAGTCTTCAGCCAAAAAGATTAATTTTTAAGAAAGTGCTTCAACTTTGAATCAGTGATTCAACTTTTTACTTGTTTAAAATTTAAAAAAACGCTTGAACAAAAAATGTTAATTCTTAATCAAAAAGAGTTGAATTCAAATTTAAAAAATTGTATTTGAAAATAAAAATTTTGAATAACTATTTCTTTTTCACTTTCATCACAAACAAATTATAAGAAAATTTCAGATATGTCAACAAATTATGTAAAATATTTTTTATTTTACAGGATTAAACTGAATTAAAATATTTCTAAAATTAAAAAAAAAATTAATTTTGAAATTCCCTTAAGTCCTTTCAGATTTTTTTAAGGATATTATAAACTCTTTTTAAATAATCTTTTCAAAATAATGTCTGAATCTAAAAAATCATAAAAAAATTTCCCAGGATTCTTAGGAACTTTTGCTTCTTTTCGTTAAAACTTTAAAAATCTTCAAAAATCTCCATATTGATTAAAAAATTTTTAAAATGTTAAAAACTTTTTTACTATTTTTGGAATATTTTAACAAACTTCTGATCATTTTTTTAATTATTTTACATCTTCTTAAAATGTTAGAAATGTCTTTCAAAATTAAAAAAAATGTCTTAAAATCTTCCACGGTCTTTTTTCGCTATTTTAGCAATCTTCTAACATGTTTTAAATCCTCTAAAATGATTATTTTATAATAAAATATCATTTACAATTTTTTCAGGAATCTTATAAAAAATTTGTTGTCCTTTTAAAACCTTTTCAAATTTTCGAAAAGCTTCTTAGTTTTTTGTTCGAAATCTTCAAAAACGTCATTGAGATCAAAAATTAGGTTTGAATCTTTTTTGAAAACATCTTAATATGTCTTAAATTTTCTCAGATTAATTGTTAAATTTTGTGATCTTGACAATTTTTGATATAAAATCATCCACATTCTTTTTCAAAATTTTAAAAAATTATTTAAAATATTTAATTTTTTTTTCAAATTTCCCGTTAAATTAGGTATTCAAATCTGTATTCTATAAAAACTTTGTTATATGTTAGTTATGAGATAAAAAAAGTTGGTTTTTTAATTGAATAGAAAAAATAAGTTACGACAGACTCTTCTTTTATAAGAACTTATCGAATTCTTTGACAAAATTGTTAGAAATTGTTTTCAGTAATGCAACTAATAATTCCTGGAAGATTTTTAATTTATAGATAATTTTTAGAAAGGACCCCGCACAATTTACATTAAAATCCGGCCTCGGTCAAATTGACTGAAATTGCAATACAATATAGTTCAAAGGCTCCTGATCAAAAAATCCTATTGGTTACTAGTCACAAGCGAATCTAATGTCCCGCTTGAAACTTGAAGATGAGGTACAGATTTTTCAATAAACTGTATTCAGCACAATCACTGACAATACTAGAAACACTGGCAAGACCAGTCCAGCTAATAAAAGCAACAAAATAGCGCTATCCTGGTAATAATAGGCGAAATCATGGCGCTGTCCTGGCAATGTAAATACTGTTCGAAATATTAAAGATGGAAGACAGTTCAGTCAATGAATACAAGACTGTAGATCACTCCAGTTATTAAAGAAAAAGCTATTTAAGCTACTAAAGGCAATGTAATGGGATAGTCCTGGTAATGCGAAGATTTTTTCAAACTAATCAAGGCAAAAGAGATTCTGAACTACCAAAGATATTTTGTAGTCCAGATAATTAAGACAAGACTTTATGTCAGTCGAACCAATAAAGGCAAGACATGTTATTATTCCATTCGGTTAAGACAAGACTGTAAATCAGTCCAACCAATAAAGGCAAGACATTTTATTAGTCCAGTCTGTTAAGACAAGACTATAAATCAGTCCAACCAACAAATGCAAGACATACACTTGTTCAGTCAGTTATGATTTATAGTCTTACCTTAATCGTCTGGACTAATAACATGTCTTGCCTTTGTTGGTTTGGTACTGATTTATAGTCTTGTCTTAACCGACTGGACTAATACCATGTCTTGCCTTCATTATTTTGAAAAATCTTTACATTGCCAAGGCAGTCCCATTACATTGCCTTTAGTAGCTGGACATTGACTGAACTCTCTGCCATCTTTAATATTTCGAACAGTATTTACATTGCCAGGACAGCGCCATGATTTCACCTATTATTACCAGGACAACGCCATTTTGTTGCCCTTATTAGCTGGACTGTTCTTAACAGTGTTTCTAGCATTTTCAGTGATTGTGCTGATCACAGTTTATTGAAAAATCTACACCGCATCTTCAAGTTTCAAGCGGGACATTAGATTCGCTTGTGGTAATATTTTTCTCGTTCATCCCCACATATCTCGAAAACTTTTAATTTTTTGTACTAGTACCCATTAGAATTTTTTGATCAGGAGGCTTTGAAGTATATTATATTGCAATTTCAGCCAATTTGACGGGGGCTGGATTTTAATGTAAATCGTGCAGGGTCCTTTAGAAATGTAGACATTTTTTTCATAACGAGTGAAAGGTAATAGGTTACCTTGATGAAGAATGTCCTCTATTCTAATAAAAGTGATAGTTAAAATTGTAGAAATACATTTTCTTTAATACACCAGAAACTTGTCAGATATATGAGGCGGCGCCATACCTACATATTGCGTGCGCCCGCACCGAAGAAAAAGACGGTTTGTTGCAGTACCGAAAAGCAGTACATCGCTGAAAAGGGATCGGCCCACGGCGGCACTGATGTGCCAAGTGTTGTGAGTGTGTGCACGCCTAGACCGAAGTAGCGAAGACCGGGCTTACAAGTTTCTGGTGTAATTTAGATTTTGACATAAAAACGTCCGTACCGACCTCTAAATATATATTTGTTTAATTTGTTTAAAATGGGGGATTATTTGCTCGCCAATGGAAAGACATTTCCGAGTCAGAATTATAGAAAATCTAAAAAAAAATCAATATATCACCCTACTACGTACACTGTTTGTGTTTGCTGTAAAATTAAAATTAAAATTATCTATTTAGGTTAGGAGAATTTTTATAAGGATAAATTTATTACCAAATTTTGATCTAGATAGGTCAAACAAATCAAATGTAATGTCACATTCAGGGTAGACATAATGGACCTGTTACGACTCTTGAATGAGTAGAAGTTGATTTACATTCATGTACGATCTGCAGATGATTAATTTATTTGACGATTTAGTGATTTAGTTAGCTGATTCAAGGCAAGAGGGATAATTCTATGCGTCACTGAACATTAGGAAGAATAAAAGAGAAAAAATATTTAGCGCCCATGAGTTCATTTTCTGTGAGGGAGCGTCCATTAATTACGTAAGGCTTTTTGAGGGGAGAGGGTTCGTATAATCTCACGAATCCTCACTTCGAGGGGTAGGAAGAAAATAGTCACGCATTTCTTGCGCCAGTTTCGTCGTAATAAAATTTTTTTAATATGCTAATTAACTCCTATTTTAGCTGTTCAAAGTACTTTTTTGAAGTGAAACTTTTTTTGGGACTGGAGTGAATTGAAAAAAACACTTGACCGCACGGCAGTACGTACGAGCGTAAAATCTCGTGAAATTTCTGAAAATCATGGAACTCCTTTGAAATTCTGTGAATTGTTGTACAAAATTTATGAATCCCTTAAACATTTCTAATCGTGTGAAAATTCATTCAAAATTCGTTAAAATACTTTAGTACTCCATGATATTCTTTAAAAATCTTCTTTAAAATCATAAAAATCCCTTTAAAATTAATTGAAATAATTAAAATCCGTGGAAATACATTGGAATCTTTTTAAATACTTTATAACCCTTTAAAATCTCGTGAAAGCATCGAAACCCCTTTATATCTATAAAAATCCGTTAAACTCCTTGTAAAAAATTTCCACATTTTTTTAAATCCCTTCAAATTTTTATAAATCATATGAAATGTCTTTAAATCCCCTCAAATCTTTGAAATACCATTAAAATATCCCGATATTCTTTGAAGTATCTCGTGACGTGTTTTGGAATATTTTGAAATCTCTTTTAAAAAACCTCAAGAGCCCTAAAAATCTGCGGAAATCGTTCTTGACTTTTCAGAATCACTCAAAATCCGTTTAAATCTTTTAATTCTTGTGAGATCCCTTTAAAAAATAATTATTTGTTTTAAAATTAAACTAGGCAGTTTCTTTAAACTCTTAAAATCTTTTTGAATCAGTTGAAATCCTGCCCTAAAACATCTATAATCCCTTAAAATCTTTTTAAATTCCTTGAGATCTCATGAAATTCCTAAAAAGTTTTAATTTAAGAAAATATTTTCCATCCTTTTACCCTTGAAATCTGTTAAAATACTTTCAAATCACTAAAAATACTTCAAATATTTTGAAATCTTTTTAAGTATCTCACGTTGAAAATAATTGATATATTTTTTACATATTGAGTACTAAATACTAAATATAAGTACTGAATATAATATAAAATATAAATATAGTGCTAAATATAAAATCTTACGAAAGATGGGATGGTCACAAAAACCCATTGCAACGGTGGGTACTTTTTGAGGAAACACATCCCCTAAATACTTTACATTTTAAAAATAATATGGACGTGAACGTAAAATAATCCATTACTACATTTATTAAAAAATAAATACCATTTTATCCTCATAAACAAGCTTGGCGAAACCTAACTATTTTTCTGAAGTGGCTGCCCTTTGTAAAAACAAACCAAGCCTCTCCTTGGACCAGCCTAATAATGATGAATTTCTTTCGTCTTTTAACATTTAACATTTTACTTTTCTGTAAAATAAAAATGTTATGTTTAAGTGCAGGTAAAGTAACTAAAGATATTGCAATAATCTCAGCACCATTACCCTTGAGAACAAATTTCACAAAATATTATATACACTTCTGGGGTGATTGCTCTGCAAAATTTTTATCAAGAAAATCCAGTACATTGTCACTCATGCCCTTGTCCTCGTTTCGTATTCGAAACTGCTCTTCGCGCAATTCTAAAGCGAACGAAAGCGTAGAATCGGTTATTTGAGTTTTTCGACCTTGGGTGTATTTAAAGCACCAATAATATATGGATGTGTAAATGTGTTTCGGCTGCATTTTTATCATTATTGTCTCTCAGAATTGATGAAATTTCAAATAATTTCAATATTTAAAATTAAAAGTTTCTAACAACAGCTCATTTTAATTTTTTTTTCAATTTATGATTTTTTTTCTGGGAAAACGTAGGAAAACGTAGGAAATGCTAATTTCGAAATTTCCTGACTTTTCCCGGAGAATTTTTTCACTTTTCGTAACAGTTCAAAATTTTTATTGTAGCTGTAATAACAATTTTAAATCCAGCAGATAAAGAATGTCAAATACATTAATTTTCAACCAAATAGTTAAATTTTCAATTCGAAAGATGAATTTTTACCAAAAGAGACAAATTGGTAACGAAAAATAAATTTTCAAACAAAAAAAAAACGAATGTACAACCAAAGAAATTAATTTTTAAACAAAAATAGAACAATTCAATTTTCAGAGAAAAAAAGATTTTTCTGTCAGAAGAAATAAATTTTTAACGAAATAGTTACATTTTTAACCAAACAGATGAATCTTCAGCCAAGAAAGTATTTTTCTATCAAAAAAGTTAAGTTTTTTAAAAAGAATAGAGTAAAAAAGTTTTTCGGTTAGACAGTTCAATGTTCGACCCTGATATTCTGGGAAACCCAGACGTGTAGGAATCCTGCGTAAAAATAAATATTGTGGGACCATTTGAATTTTTGATTATTCCTTTACACGCAAATTGATAGAGATATTTCAAAAAATGTGATTTGAACAATTCAAAATCGACACATTGAAAATATTAAAATGTCGAATTAAAAAATCGTAATTCAACAATTTTGTATTAACTAATTATAATTGTTATAATGGATGTATTGATCAAAATATAAATTTAAAAAATTCATTTACGTATTATTATTTCATATCCCTTAACTATCATTTTAATAATTACCAGTTTATGAATATTCAATGCACAGACATCTCATTTTTATTTACTAACCAGTAATTAATACCGGATTATTAGTGGAATATCGATAAACTCGTCATCCGATTATCACTGCGAATTTAAACATTTGTTTCAAATGCCACGTGCATACATTTTCACATAGACACAATTGTTTGTTAAAATCGACTACCGTGGATTATAGTACCTCAAAAACAATAACCATTATTTGAATTCATATTTATTCCATGGCATACATCCAACGATTAAAACAATAAAAAACTTTTTTATACCAGATGTTTTTGACATTTTTCACTTTATGTGTTTAAATAGGTACCCATTGAAAACGTATCCTAAATTTACGTTTCTCCCTCCTTTATTATGGGGCGTAAAAGCAAAAAGGAAGATAATAATTTTTGCATTGACACCTAAGCCAGCAGTTAAGAGCTTCATAGAGGTTTTTTAAACGAAATATATTCATCTTCAGACAAAAAAATATCATTGATCTGATTTTTAAAGCGTAAAAAGTACCCACATTAGGATTATTTGAATGATGAAATGAATCTGATAAATTGAAACTCCTTGAGGGAGATATTTGAAATATTGGCTTTATCTCCTCGTGCATTCCTTTTTGCCAATCGAGAATAATCCTTGGTTCGTTCGATCATCCGAAATACCTTGAGCCAACCAAATTCTCTGTCGATTAAAAGAAAAGGGGCCACATTGCTCTGATTCCAATAGAAAATACCTGCTACGAATTCCTCACTACTCCAAGAAAGGTTCTTATGTTCTTACTTTCTTTAGTCTTTTTACTTCAAAGTTGCCTAAGTTTACTTCACCTGTCGGATCAAGAAATATATTTCCTGAGAATTTCAGAAATTTCAGAATTTAGGAAAATGCTAGTCACGTTGAGTTGAAACGTGACTGTGCATTGCAATGTTTACAATATAAAGAAAAGGTGTAGCATTTTTTGCGAATAGAACCTGTAAATAAAAGACAGAACCAAAGTACGAGGCCTTTTCGTAAAATATGCGACCTTATACTCTAACTTTGTACCTCTGTGAGGCCCACTACTAAGTTACACGGACCTGCGAATCTTTAGTCGACTGGCGTAGGCAGTTGCGTAAACGCCTAACCACGTACGCGACGCATTTCAGGATGGCGAAATGGACAAAGCAAAGAGTGGGCATTAAATTTTGCCAAAAGATTCGCTATTTATGTTCAGAAACTATTTTTATAATTCGGAAAGTGTATAGTGATAAGTCTATGAGTTAAATCTTACCTTTGCTCTTAAAGGGCCGCAACGGCCAAAACACCTCAAAATGTGGAAAGAGTGCAAGTGTTAATTAATGATATTCCTTTAAAAACAGTAAAAACCTTGTAAAACTGCCCATTCTTCGCAGCTTATTCACCCATTTCCGGCTTTTTCCAAATTAAATTATCTACTAAAAGGAAAACAATTTCAAAATGAAGAGGAAATAAAATAGAATGCGACGAAGCAGCTGTTAGCTGTTCCGAAAGATAAATTCAAGGAGTGATTCCGGAAGTGGGAGGGTCTCTAGAAAAGGAAGTACTTTGAAGAGGATATTATCGCTATTGACAAAAAATAACTCTTACATCTAGTAAAGCACAAGGATACTTTTCGCAACGGCCTCGTTTTAGATTGTTTAAAAAAAATGTTACTCTTTTTAAACATAAAAATTGTTCCTCACCTGATATAGATGTGCTCTGTTACATCATTTATCATTCGCCAAAGTGATAGCCTGATACCTTTTGATTATTTCGAACATAAGCTGGGAGAACACAAATTTGTATTAATAAATTGGTAAAAAAAATGTGAGCTTCTTATAATTTAGTAATTGAATAAAGAATGTATCAGTCTGTATTTTTCAGGAATGATATTGCTTAGTGGATTTATCTTATTTAAAAATTTCATTTCTTTATGAAGTTCAATTTACAACATGACAAAAAAATCTTTCAAAAAAACCAGGATCTCGAGTTAAATATGAATTTATCAGAATGTTTGGTGGTTTAAACTGCAATTCTGATTATTTGAAAGCTGGAATTCCTGTTATTTAAACCAGCATTTACTAGTTAATTAACCTTTAATTTGGAAACTAGGATAATTTGAACCAAAATTCTGATTAAAAAATTTTGAGCAAATAGGTACAATTATTTTCTGAACTATTTTTATCATAGATTGAAAATATAGAAAATATTTTTAAGAAAAATTTAGTTTTATTGTAGAATAGAACAAAAGGCGGACTATGTAGATGTAAACTGAAGGTTTTGTTAAAAGCCTTTCAAGAATTTATGCTTTAAATGAGAAAAATGTTTTCTTTAAACAACATAACGATTTTCTTCATATAGAAGCAACAAAATTTTGTTGTCCAAAAAATTTTAATTCTATCAACATACCTTTTTCTAGCCTAACAAACAGTTTATTCTTTAATAAACTAAATCTCTTTTGTTTCTTAGCTTGTTGAAGGAAACAAAATTTTGTTTGTACAAAAGACATTTTTATGCATTATAGCAATCATAAGTTTTGATCAGAGATTTGTCAAATTTTTAATAGCAGCTGCGAGTAAATAAAAAAATATCGCTTCTTCGCAAATATTGAAATGCAATGAGTATGAGAGTACAAAATAGTAATACGTCGCGGTGACAGGTTCCGAAATTTCAATTCCGATGAAAGCAGATGCTGAGGGAAACAAATTCAACTGTATACCCATACACAATACCTATGGATGTATGCATATATTTAAAAAAAAACGGTTGAACAACCACCTCAGGGTTCTACTGGGAGCAACTGCCATCTAAAAATGAATCCGGCTCTCAGTAGAAAAGTCGTAAATCATACCATGGCCACTAAAAAGATAAATACTCAACAAAATACATACATTTTTAAACAAAGAGTTGCATTTCAACTAAGAAGATTCATTTTCGACTAAAAATACGAATTTTCAACAGAAAACATAAATTTCAAACGAAATAGTTAACTTTGCATCCAAAAGGAATAATTTTTGATGAAAATTGACGAATATTTAACAAAATATATGAAGTTGTATTCAAGTAATTAAATTTTCAACTAAAAAAGACAACTTTTCAACTAGAAATGGAATAGTTGAATTTTCAGTTTAAAAAAATTTCAACTTAAAAATAGAAGAATTTTTAACAAAATAGTCAACTTTTCAACCAAAGAAATGAATTTTTAACTAAAATAATTAATAATAAAAAAATTATTTCTAAAAAAAATGTAAAAGTTCATATGTAAACCAAAGAAGATATTTTATTTAATTGATATGTTATATTTCAACCAAAAAATTAAACACGTCTATCAAAAGAGACGAATTTCAAAATAAAAAATACGAATATTTAACGAACGGTTTTTTAAGTAATAAGGAAAAAACTGAAACCAAAATGCTGAATTTTTAAGACTAAAAAAGACGAGATATCTACAAATTTCAATTTTCTACCAAATACACTCAACTTCTAGTTAAGTCAAAGCTCAGTTATGTCAAAGATCAGATATATCAAAACGCACCGCCCAGTTATTTCACATTTTACATCCCCTCCACTTAGCACGTTCATCTTCTACGCCCCAATAGACATTGGTGGGGTTAAGGGGACTTGGACGTAACTGAACTGTTTTCATTTCAAAGGCTTTGACTTAACTGGAAGTTGAGTGTAATTGAATTTTCGATCCAAAAGATATATTTTCATTTATTAAGATTACTTTTCTACTAAAACAGATGAATACTCGAAATACATATATTATTAAACAATTAGTCGTATTGTCAACCAAGAATATTAGTTTTTTATCAAAAACAAAGAATTTTCAATAAAATATGTGACCGTCTGCGAGAAAAGGGACTTAATGCGGAAACAATCGATTTTTATTTATTTGAGCCAATCTATAGTTTCTGAGTTATTCTTTCATTTCCATTAATCAGAATTTGTTTAAGTTCATTACTTTTCTTGTTATTAAGCTACAAACATAGGCATAATAAGCGTACGCGGAGACGAAACGAGAGTCCTGCAAAAACCATCCCCACCACTCACTACTACTGGGTGTAGTCGAAGCGGACTGATAGGAGCGGAGCTCACGGATACGGCACCTAAAGGTGAAGTGGTTCGAGGAGGGGGTACTTTTCGTAGACGCATTCCCACTACTCAAATGCTGGCTTGCGAACTCTGTTGCGATCGCTCGTCCTGTAAAATTCAGCTTCGACGCTTTAGGTTCCTTTTCTCGCGGACGGTCACATATGTAAATTTTTAACTAAATGGTTGAATTTTTTTATTTGAAAAATATATTTTTTAAACCAAATATGGAATAGATCTTTTTTTTAGCAAAAATTGGTTTTTAATTTTCAAAAATGAATTTCTGCCTAATTGTTGAATTTTGAAACTAAAAAGACGAATTTTCTACAAATGAGTTTAAATTTAAACCCGAATTTTTAACAAAAATGTTAATTTTCAGTCAAACAGATACATTTTTGGCAAAAACAAAAGATTTTTAACATCAAAACAAATGTATTCTCAAAAAATTCAACTGTTCAACTGTCGACCAAGTAGTTGAATTTCCTATCAAATTGTGGAATTTTATAGCTGATGACTTATTTGTTGACTAATTTATTAATATTTCGTGAGTTTATGATTATTATATTTAACATTGATACTAATATTACTAGTCATGAAAATTATGATTCTATAAAGTACATGTAATGCTGTTAGAATTATCAATTAAGAAACATAATTTTTTTACCCCACCCAAAAGAGAAATAAAAGTTATATGTTAATCAAATTAATATCGTAAATTTTATTGATAGAAAACAGTTTAAAGAAAGAAAATGTAATTTTCCATACTCACGAATCATATTCAACAATTCAAATAATTTACTCGAATACTAATGCAGTTTTTGATTTTTTCTAAGACATATCATTTTACAACACTAAAATCTACTTCAACCTATAACATTTTAATTCTAACGGCATGTGTTTAATATTTATTACTAGTAATAATTTAATGTTAAATTCATATATCTAGTTACTGTGCCACCATTTTAGTTTTAAGAATATTGCTATTTATATTTTTGTTCTTTAAAGGCCTAGGGACTTCTTAAATAAATTATAAATTAAAATTAATTTTCTCTAGAATGTAAACTGAAACGCAACTATTAGAAAATAACTACGTAAACTTTTCCAATACGTAAAATCATCGAGCATATTCCAAATTTTAGATAAAATATATGAAAATGCAATATAATAATGTGAGACTTCAACACACTTTTTTGAGCGTGACCGTTTGGCCGTAAAATCTGACCCGGCGAACTGTATTCAAATAAATCCATTTAAAATAAACATTTTGAAGTTTCATATATTTTTCTAAAATATATTATATGTTATCGAAACAATTTTTCTAATGTCACGTTAAATCCTAACTTAAAAGTAGTATACGAAAAATTAAAACTCAGTTATGACAAAAATTAGTTCAATATAATTATGGAAATTATGTACAACAAAAATTTAAACACACTGAAAAGTTTATTCAACTTTATTCCACACAGGTTTGATAATTTTTACCACAAGATTCCAGGATCGTTTTAAACCGTTATCTATGTCCCCAAGGACTACAAATTTTTTGCGTCGGTCTTTATCTTGGACAAGAGTCTTACTCGAGGCTGAATAATTTGCAAGACGAGGAACATTATAGGAAAGACTTACAAGTTCTGTTCTTTCACTTGTACTCGTAAAAGCAGTATCTCTTTTGTTTTTCTTCTAAAAAGCGAGCTCAGATTGAGAATGTTCATTTGAATCTTTATTTAAATCAAGTATGTTATTTCAGGTAATAAAATTATTTACTTCTCGGAACTGACAAATCGAAGACGATACACAAAGTATTTAATTAATTATTTAATCTATTTTAAAAAATTAAACTCTGCAGACATTTAAAGTTTTTATTTTTAATATTAAACGTGTTTCTTTTTAATTTCATAATGTTGAAGAGTGGATGCTAAATAATTTTTCGAACATGTTCTTATCATTTTTAATGATGTTAATATCTGAGTTTTTAAACTCTACTTAATTAATATTCGATATTTAAAGTATACTTCGAATACATAATTTGTTGAAGAACATGAAAAAAATCGACCTCGGCCTGCATTTGAATCTAAAACTTCACTATCCATGAGTGGAGCGTTAAACCAGTTACGGCAACACGGCTTCAACAGGTCTGTTCTGGCGTAATTAGTTTAAGGCGCAACTCGTGTATAGTTCCCGGTTCAAGTCCTGGCTCAGGCAAATTTGTTTGTAGCATTTTACAAAATTGATTATACGAAGTAATCGGTAAACATCGAATTTTAATGAATTAAATTTTTTAAACTTAAGCGTTGACATGGATTAAAATGGTAATAACATGATTCACAAATTATTAAGAAAAAACTCACGTTGATCAGAAAGGGTACATTTAACACGGTGAAGAAGTGCTTGTAGTATTCTCCTCTAAAAGTGGACTTTAAACTCATGTATAGTGGCGTTCCCAGTTCAAATGTGTACTCAGGCAACTTAATTTTTTGTTCTTAAAAAAATGATTTGTCTGAATTAATTGTTAAACATCTAAACTTAACTAATTAATGTGAAAGAGCTGAAATTTTAGTCTTTAAAATTGGGAAATTTTCCAACTGTAAAAGTTGAAAATTGAACAAATTCAAACTCAATTCAGCAATTATAGAACCAAGTATAAAATAAATGTTCTAAATTTTAATTAGAATTGGAAGCTTTCAACTTGGAAACAACTACATTCAACAATTTTAAGCTATAGTAAGGACTTTCACAAAAAAAAGTCTTATTAATTGAAATTTTAAGTATTCATAATTACAATTTTTTAATTAAAATTCAAATTAAATAAAAAATTCGAATAATTATGTATAATTAAATTTTTTTCTTGTTCTAAAAATCCGTAGAAAACTTGTTTTTTCGGCTTAAAAATGTAATCATTTGTTAGAAAAATAAGGTTTTTTTTTAAACTGATCTTTTTATCGAAAATTAAACTGTATTATAAAAATTTCGTCTTTTTGTCTTGAATATTCGAATATTTGGTACGTGTTATGAAACCTTCGCAACCCCCCTCTTTTATCACACATGGTGACGTATGGATAGACCCCCTCCCCATTATAGTGTGACGTAATATGTGCTTGCTTCCTAAATTATAAACAAAAAGAATTTGTTCATGGAATATGATTAAGCCATAATGAGATAGTGCACCCTTTAGCGAAAAATGCAGTCAATTCGTATTGTGGTTCCATGTTTCATAAGTGGAAATTCTCTCCACTTTATATACTGCCACTCGAATGTCCTGGTTGATAAGCCATTATCGGGAAACGAGAGCATTTATGTATTGGGAATATATCGCTCGGAAACTCAAATGAAATTCATTACACGATAAAAACTGACATGTTTTAAAAGTTGAGGGACTTACGATATAGAAAATCGTTTTTCGTGCAAAAAAAATCATTTCAGTTATGCTTAATTTGAATTATGCACCTAATACTTGCAATTTAAACCCTTTTTTGTAGGCGTACTTTAAATATTCTTTTTTCGTTTATGCCAAAATGTTATCTTTTTTTCGTCGCCTACATCTTCTTTTTATCAACCTGTCTCTTAAATTTTGGAAAATGTATCTTCTTAAATTAATAATACAATTGATGAAGGCTAGTACCCAAATTACACAAAGAGTGTCAGCAGAATCTAGTGCTTACTTTATTGCCTACTATATTACATGTAAAATAAATAAAGAATTAAATGGTCATCCACAAATTATGTGAGGTGTTTTCTTAAAATTTTAAAAATATAATAAAAATTTAAGGCTTGTTTAAACTATTATTCTTTTGTTTACAAATTATAAAAATTTGTCTTTTCTTATCGCAGGCAGTATTTCTCCGCTTTTTTGTTTTGTTTTGGCACTTAAACAAGAAGTGCATTAATAAAATTCAATGAGAAAATTTAATTATTTTTGGTAAAAAGATTATTCTTTTCGGTCATTTCTATGGTTGAAAGTTTGAATATTTAACTATTTGGTTAGAAATTAATGTATTTTGTTAAAAATTCGTCTACTTTGGTCAACGAAACTAATCCTTTTAGTTGAAAATTTAATTATTTGTCTTTTGTGGTAGAAAATCAATTTTTTATTTAAAAATGCATCTTTGTGGTACAAAAATACTCTATTTTCGGTTATCGTTTAATTATTTTATTAAAAATTCATGTTCTTCTGTTAAATTCAACTGCTTGACTGACGGTTGAATTGCTTTCTTAAATAATTTAATTGAAAATTCTTCCATTTAGCTGAAAATAAATAGAACTTTATTGTTAAAAATTCGTTATGGGTTAAAAATAATTTTTGTAAGTTAAAAATTTAACTATTTAGTTCGAACTTCAACTGTTTAGTTGGTAATTAAATCTTCGGGTTGCAAATTAAGATTTCCGGGTGGAAAGCTAAACTGTTCTTTAGAACATTCGTTTCTTTTATTTGAAATTCATTTTTGATAGAAAATTTAACCATTCCATATTTGGTTAAAAATTGATATTTTTAGTTTAAATATTCAACTCTTTAGTTGCAAATTTACAAAGTTGTTTAAAAAAGATTCTTTGTTGGTAAAAAATACTCTTCTTGGTTCAAAATTTAACTTGTTCGCTGGAAGCTCGTCTTTTTGGCCTAAAAATTCAACATTTTAAATAAAATTTTTATCTTTATTTTCTGACAAATATTTCTTGTTTCAAAATATGTACTTTTTCATGTTCTTTGAATTTCAATTAAATCAAATATATTTTCTCATGTTTCAAATATTAGCTATTATATTTGTTGTTGAAAATTAATATTTTTTATTTGTCTTACGCTTTATTTACGTTTTAGTTGTCTTACCTTATTTTTGGTTGACCCCTGAAATAAATTCATGAAAAAAATGTAGTTGTAAAAAATTAAGTAACATAGGCGTAGGGCGAGGGGTGTAAAAATTATGAAACCTAAAAAAGAAGAGTAGGTGGTTGAAAATGACAGAAATAAAATTTCGGATAATTTATATTTCCCCCTAATAGATCTATACATTTATGTGAGTGATAAAATTAAAATAATATTGTTTCAGATTAGCCAGTTCAGTGAATTACGTCCACTACTAAATAGCAAAAGGTAAGCTTCCTTTAATACCAGCTTATTTTAATACCTTTTGAAATAAAGCACTCATGCCAATTTCTCTGATATATGAAATCGACTTAGAGAATTCGCGTAAAGGCATCTCCATTTCAATACCCGTTGTATGATTATATATTATTAACAATTTTAGTATACTTTATTCTTTATTATGCATATAGACTAGAGTGTTTTAAGTTCGAATAAGTGAGGTACGTTGATTTAAATCGAAAGGGGCATATTGTATCATTTAATTGAAATTCGGATCAATTGAACTAACCATTTATGAAAATACAGAGCGCATTGGTGCGTGAGAACGAAGCAGTAGATAGAGAACAGTTTGGTCAGCCGATCAGTAGAAGCAATGTGTACACAATTTGATCGAGTAAACATGTTGGATAAAATCAACTATAGTTCTTCGTTTACCCGGATATTGTTAGTGCAGACTGAATTCTATTTGCTTGTTGATTCAGAACTTTATTTATTTATATTTTCAGTTTATAGACTTTTGTCTAATAATAATCAACAAGTATTAGCATTTAATACTTTCAGTTCGCATCATGAAGGTGGTTATCAGATATGCTTTTTATGCCTATTTTTTACGTTGTTTCATTTTGCTAAATAAATTTTAGAAACAAATACGCATACAATGAAATCGTATTCAATTGATAATATAGATTAAATTCATTGGGATCAATTTTAAATCCTCAAAATTGTAGAAGAAAATGAAATTGATAATTTGTAACTAATATTTTTTTAATTCTAAGCATTGGTGAAGTCTTTACCTTTTTCAGTTTATTATATAAAAAAGCCAGGCTTGGTTTAAATAATTGTAAAATTTGTTTGCCTTACTTATTTTTAAATATTTCGAACCTGTAAATTGAACTGTTTTTTTATCGTTTACTTTATCAGCTTTCAGCTAAGAATTTTCAACTGGATCGTTTAAAATTAACAAATTTGAACTGAACGCATTTAACACAGAAAAATGATACCGTTCAGAATGGTTAGGTTTTATTTTTGTATATTTTAAAACTGTATCCTTCGAAAATAATTGTATTTTATAGTTGAAAAAATCAAACAAGCTAATATTTAGTTAAATAGTTAATTTTAAACGGTAATGTCCATAATTTTATAGTTTTGAATTTACGTTGACAAAATATTGTAAACTTTCAATATTTTCAACTAAAAGCTTGAATATATAAATGTTCTTATGTTCATTCTTTTGATAAAAACGACCGCAAAAGCGCCAAAATCGCGGCAAATAACTTTCTAATTCAATTACTAAAAAATTTTAGAATATAAAGTTCGAAGCGTGCTTTCATTCTTGAATAAGCATTGCAAATTAGACAATTTTAAAGGAATTTTTAAAATTGTATACTTTCAAAGAATTGGAAGCTGAAAATTAATCATTTTTACAACCTAATAATGAACCGTTTTCAAATTTAGATCATTAAAATTAGAAAAATGTTGAATTTAAATTCCTGAAAAATGGTAGAATATATATCTATAGTCTTTAAAATTTTAAATTCAAATCTTTTAGAACGTAAGAATTAAAAATTAGAAATTTACGAAACAGTATTATTAACTGAATATTTGTAGAGTAACTATTCAAAATTCGAAGGACCTTTTTGCTGCTTAGTTAGAAGTTGAACGAATTTGTTAACAATTCATTTTTTTTGTTAAGGATTCATCATTTTGGTCGTTAGTTCTACGCTCTTAATCTAAATTTGACCACTATATTTTTCAGGCTTGTACCATTTTCCCCCTAATTGCAAAAAGTAGGGAAAGGCCTAGGGATTTTCTGGTCACAAGTCCCACAAAAAAAGTCTGCATGAGATAAATGAATATGCTATAATTATGTATTTTGAGCTGCTTAATTCGAATCTGGCCTCAAAGTTTCTCTTACATGTCACAGTTTTCCCCTAGGTACATGTAATAGGGGAAAATCTAGGGATATTCTCGTCGTTATTTTGATAATATCAGTATACGTGTGAAAATAGATACATGGATGTTATATTCTTAAGTGTAGTGACTTGTACAAACTTAGTTTGTACACAGAAATTGTTTACTGTGCCTTGCGTTTCCCCTAGCTAGGGAAATTCTGGTCACACAGTCCCACAAGAAAAAGTTGTCAGTACGAGACACAACTGCGTAATGAAGTCATGCAATATATAGGCCTGCGCAATAGAGTCATGTAATGTGCAGGGCTGCTGAGTAGAGATTTAGAATGCGTTGAGCCATGCAGTGAGTGATGCGCTACGTGACTACAGACAGCAGATATGTTTATTACGTGATTTTACACTGTAAAGTCATACTAAATGTAGGAGTGCGCAGTCAAGACATATGGTACACAGAACTGCTCAGTGCAATTGTGCAGTACGTTAAGCTGTGGAGTAAAGATCTTTGAAGCGCAGTTGAGATGTATAGCCCGCACAGCTTCGTAGTGCAGTTAGAAGGTGTGCGAACTAGATAAGCGTGGCCCGTACAGCTGCGCAGAGCAGATCTTCAGTACTTCAGTCCTTCAGTAGAGTCTACAGTATGCAAAGCAGCGCAGTAGATATTGATTATATGAAGAGCTGCGCAGTAAGTCCTGCAGAACGTAGGGATGAATGCCAGATACGTGTGGTAGATAAGCATGCACAGTAAAGCCCTACCGCATGTAGTTATGTGCAGTAGAGATACATTGTACGTGTGGCTGCGCATTGGAAGCCTTTGATGTGTATGGCTGCGCAGTAGAGATTTATAATTTAGTTTTTCAATTGTGTGGTAAATTAAGCTGGGCAGTAAATAGTAGCTAATCTGAACCAATATTTTCAAGATCAAATTTAGGGAGTTGCTTAAATATTTCCAAAACGATGCCCTTTTAATTTTTTCCACTTAGCGACCGAAACTCACTGGATTTGTTGTAACAAAAAAAAGTTTTGTGCGTGCTGTGAAGTATGGACAACTTTTGAAAGTATCAAATGTTTGAAATTTATTACGTGGGTGTAAAAATTGTAGACTTTGTGTGAGAAACAAACCAGAGGTGGGAAACAAACTAGATAGAATGCGGTTTCGGATGAAAACGCTTTTATTTTTTCACGTTTGTGTGATCACCGCTACGTCCCACAGCTCCTTTTATTTCTACTTGCGGCGCTGCGTCAATTCTCGGAATTCTATAAGAAATAATTTTTTAAATCAAATTTATACAGGTATTTGTAAAATTTTACGAGAATTATATGGGAAGTTTACGGGAATCTTATCACAAGTCTTCGCTGGACATTGTGTCGAATAATTACTTTCAATGTAGTTTATGGGGATATTTTTAAAGAGGATATATTATCATTACTCATGGCTAATACTTTTATTGTTAAATTGATAATAGGTTTTGATGAACGTAAAAGTGATTTATTATTCATTTATTTGCTGCCATTGTGAACAGTCCCGAATTGGCAAAAGAATACCCAGGTATTTAAAGCCATTCACAATTTCAATAATCTTTGCTGTGTATTTGAAATC
>JAAAKG020132423.1:0-37475 GCA_010014905.2 Druon quercuslanigerum
AATATTTTCTTGAAAATTTAACTGTTTTGTTAAAATTTCATCTTTTCTGATCGAAAATTCAAGTTCTAGTTTGAATCTTCAGACTAGTTTGTTCAAATTTTTTTTTATTGTTTTAAGATTCAAAATTTCAACCAATTTGATTTAGACAAGTAGATCAAAAACTGTGATTCCGTCGATAAAAAAAAACCTTTCATATTTTTTATTTGAAAATTCGACCATTTGGTTAAAAATTCATATTTGTTTATTAGAAATTCGTCTTTTGCTTAAAAATTCGACTGTTTGGTTAAAAATTTAATTATTTTTTGGAAAATTCGTTTTTTATTGTTGAAATCGATTTTTTTACAACCGGAAATTTATTTCTTCTATTTTTGGTTAAAAATCGATTATTTTTATTTAAAAATTGAACTATGTGGTTGAACATTATTATTATTTTTTAGCTGAAAATTTAAATATTTTGTTAAAAATTCAAATATTTTATCAAAAATTAATTTTTTTTCGAAACTTTATTGGTTTCGTTCAAAATTTGTCTGTTTGGCAAGAAAACTCGCTAGAGATAAATTTTTATGTTAGTAAAATTTAAAGAACGGGGTTAGAAATAATTTTAAGGTCTAAATTTCTCATTCCGTCGAAAGAAAAAATTGTCATCCCTTGTATTTAAAAATTTGACCATTTGATTGAAAATTCATCTTTGTTGATTAGAAATTCGTGTTTTGCTTAAAAATTTAACTTTTTTTAATTTAATTTTATTTTTTGGTTGAAAATCGATTACTTTTATTTAAAAATTTAACTATGTGGTTGAATATTGATATTTTGGAGATAAAAATTCAACTATTTGGTTAAAAACATATCTTTCTATGCTGAAAACTCAACCATTTGGTTGAAAATTCAACTATGTTTTTGAAAAATTTAAATTTTTTGTTAAAAATTCAAATGTTTTATCAAAAATAAATTTTTTTATTCAAAACTTCAATGGTTCCGTTCAAAATTCGTCGTTTTGGATAGAAAAATCGCTAGAGATACATTTTTTCAATGGTAAAATTTAACAAACACGGGGTTAGAACAAATTTAAAGGTCTAAATTTCTCGTTCCGTCGAAAGAAGAAACTTTCGTCCCTTGTATTTGAAAATTTGACCATTTGGTTTAAAATTCATCTTGGTTGGTTAAAAATTCGTCTCTTGCTTAAAAATTCCACTTTTTGATTGAAAATTGGATTATTTTTTGGAAAATTCGTTTTTTTGTTGTTGAAATCGTTTTTTTCCCTTTGTGGATAGAAAACTCGCTAGAGAGGAATTTTTCGACGGCTAAACATTTAAATCAATCGGGTTTAGACTAGTAGATCAAAAACTATTATTCCAACGACAAAAAAAAGGTTTAATTTTTTTTTTTTTTGAAAATTCGACCATTTTATGAAAAATACATCGTTGTAGGTTAAAAATTTCTCTCTTTTGCTTGAAAGTTCAACTGTATAGTTGTAAATATAATTGTTTGGTCTAAAATTATTTTTTTTAATGCAAATTTTTTTATGAAATTTTAACTATTTGGTCGTAAAATATTTTCCTTGGCTAAAAATGCATCTTTTCGGGGTTAAAGGTACACAGCTTTCTAAAAAAAATTTCTTTTATGTTTGAAAACTCAACTATGTCGTTAAAAATGAATATTTTTCTATTTGAAAATTCAACTTTTTTCTGAAGATGCAATACATATTGAATTACATATGGTTACAATATATTAATTTTATTAAAATAAATTGATTTTCCTATTATTTCCCCATTTACTTGAAAAAATCACCCAATGTTCCCTCTTTTCACAGCATTTTGTTCTATGAAGTCTGAAATAAATAAAATGCGAGAATCTAATAAAGGATCTTTCATCTAAAAAAAAAAGAGTTATATTTCCTCTTTTTTCAGGAAGCACTTTTGGGACCAGAAAATTTAAAAACAATGATAGGGCCCATTTTTCTGCAGCTCCTTTACTTCCTAAAATTGGCTTGCGAAGCACCGACTTACGGAAAAATTGCTACAAAGCAGATTTCGCAAGTGAAAGGGGTATCTGTAAGTTTTCATGAATTATCTTTAGATTTTTTTTTAAGTTTCAAAAGATAATAGTAAAAGGAAGGTTTTTTTCAAGGCCGACTGGGTGACTATGAATTACGTGCCTTTTGGAGAAAAAGCCTTATCCATGGTAGTAAGTTTGTATCAAAAAACTGCCCACGAATCCCCGGTAATCGAGGGCCAAATTTTGAGGCACATCATTGAAGCACTGCATGTGCCTTTGTCCATGAAATATAGCTGTCCCTCCCAAACAACCTGGAAATTGGCGATTACGAGTCTCCTCGCGATTTTGCACACTGGAATCCCTTTGGCGAGGAAGTACTCGGAACAATTTCAGAGCATGTGGCCGAAATTAGCGGACACACTGGACGATTTCTTATTTCCTAAAAGGTATATCTTCAAATAATTTTTTTATCTCGCAGACCGGTCCCTAAAGTACCTTATTTTCAAGATTTAGTCCCTAATGTACCCTATTTGCAGCCCATAAAAAATTATATGTAATAACATCAAAGCTGCAGGTATTTTAAGAAAAAAAATAGAAAAAATTAGGAAAAATTTGTGTCAGAAGTAACCATAAAAAATAATCAGAGCTACCACACAGTTATTGACAGTCACTTTTTTCTTAAATCACACTAGAAGTTTTAAAAATACACTAGAATCTTAAAAATTCCGAAAAATTTCTCGGAATCTTTTAAAATACCCTGAAATATTTCAAAAGAATTCGTGATAATATAGAAATAGGTATAAATATTTATGTATGGTCCTGAATTCTTTTGCAATATTTTAGCATGTTTTTCAAGATTCCGAGAAATTTTTAATAGACTTTACAGGGTGTCTATCTTATCTGAAAAACCTGGAAAAGCCTGGAAATATCAGGACATTTTTGTTAAAGTCAAGGAATTTTCTTAAGAGCATTTATATTTTTAATTACAATATGAAAGTCAATAACAATGATGGTTCATTTGTAAAAATATCTCTATATTACTGTATGTAACTGTTTTGTTGAAAAACATTTTTGTTTTGTTTTGTTTCAAATTATTTTTTTACTTGAACTTTAGTTATTTTATTTTTGGTTGAAAATTGATCGTCTTTAGGTGAAAATTTAAGTATCTGGATAAAATTTGGTGTAGTTTGTTAAAAAATCAAATTTAATTTATTCAATTTTTTTTAATTTAATTTAAAATCCTTCCAACTTTTCGTTCAGAAATTCTACTTTTTCAGCATGAAAATTCAGTTACTTGGTTGAAAGTTTTCTTTTGTTAAATTGTTTTTTTTTAATTCATCATTTTATTTAAAAACTTATATCTTTTTTTTCATTTCTTTGGTTTAAAATTAATTTTTTTAACTGAAAATGTAACTATTTAATTTTTGTTTAAAAAATTACCATTATTATTCGAATCTTCGTCTTTTTAGTTAAAAATTGGTGAAGTTTGAAATTATAAATATTTTGTTCAAATTAAGTTGTTTTTTATGAAAATTATTTTTTTTTGCTATAAGTGTATCATCTTGGTGTAAAATAAAAGTACTTGGGTGAAAGTTAAACTCTTAAATAGAAAATTTATCTTCATCAAAAATTAATATTTTTTTAGTATTAAGTACAACTATTTTGTTCAAAAATCGAATTTTTTGGTACAATATTAATTTTCTAGTTTGAAAACTAATCTTTCTGGTTTAAAATTCAAAATTTTAAGTTATATATTCATAATTTAAGTTCATAATTTATCATTTTGTTCAAAAATAAAACTTCTGAGTTGAAAGATAAATTCTTTGTTAAAAATTAATCTTTTTAGGTTAAAATTCATCTATTCCAGTCGAAGATTCATCATTTTAGTTGAAAATTTGTTGTTTTTTTTAGTAGAAAATTAATTTTCTTAACTGAAAAATTAACCATTCCATTTTTGGTTGAAAACTGATATTTGTTAGTCGAAAATTCAACTTTTTGTTCATAGATTCATCGCTCTTGCTGAAAATAAAACATTTTCACTTGAAAAGGTTGGAATTGGAAGCGGTTTAAATTTAATTTAATATGGTACCCACTGAATTTCAAGTTTGTGAAGATAAAATAAAAATTTGGTTGGTATAATCGTTCAAATTTATGGAGTTCAGAGATAAAATCAAGAAACGATAAATTATGTTTTTAGTATTACTTAATTATTTAATTAATCGTTGGTCCTAACGCATTTAGGAATAGTAATCCGTATTTGAAATATTTTCTGACATTGTTTTCATTAACTGCATTCAATTGAAGGGATTTTTAAAACGTTTGAAATATTTTTGGTTAAAGAATTTTCTAGGATTTCGAAAGATATGGAAGGATTTTACAGGACCCTAAAGTCATAAAATATTAAAAAATATTTCACTGGATTTTATAAGGTTTCCAAGTATTTCAATGATTTCAAGGGATTTTAAAGATCCTAATGTGTTTTAATTCTACTTAATTCAATGGATTCCTTAAAAGTTTTTATTTATTTGATCCTAATGATCAGTTGATAAAATTATTAAAGGATTTGAAATATTTTAAGATATTCTTTTCGAATACCTTGGAATTTTCAAGAGCTTTGCAAATTTTTAAAGTATTTCGAAAGATTCTAAAGGATTTAAAGTATTTCAGGTTATTTTAGAAGATAAGGATTAATTTTTAATTGATTTCAATAATTATGTGGTATGTCAAAGAATTTGATATATTTTAGGGTAATGCAAAAGATTCACGGTCTAGAAATTTCTTATTCATTTGAAAAGTTTGAAGGGATTTCAAAGAATTTCAAATATTTTAGGGTATTTTAAAAACGTTCTAGGGAATTTTTAAGAGATTTGAAAAATTTCAAGGGATTTATAAGGGTTTTACTAATTTAAGGGATTTTAATATTGAAATGGATTTCAAAGGATTTATTTACAAGAAATGAGGGTTTTTATAGTGTTTCAAAGATGTGAAGAGATATAAAAAAAAATTTCGCCCAGAATTCTTATTATTCATCCTGAATTCTTTTTAAAAAAATTGAATTCTTCTAAGTTCGTTCAATTCAACTCAATTCAATGAATTTTTTCAAATATTTCTTTTATTTTCAATTGATTGATTTTTTAAATCGGTTTGATTTTATTATGAATTTAATCCAATTCTTCTTATTTTCCTTAAATTTCTCTAAATGAACTCAAACTTTATTGTAACCAGTGGAACTTTCTTGATTAAACAATGTAGAAGTTTTTATTTAATTGATACTGAAGTATTTTAAGCAAGCCTCGAATTCTTGTGCATGTCATCAACTTCGTTTAAATTCCCTTGAATTTTTCTAGGCTCATTTTAAAGCTACTGAATTCATTTAGATTTTTTAATTTTGCTAAATTGTTTTCATTTCATTTGAATTTTTTTTCTCAATCAACTTGAATTTTTATGAATTCCATCATATTCTTCTCGTAACCTAAAATTTCTTTAAATTCACTCCGTTTTTACGAAAATCAGTGGAATTTCTTTGATTTTAAAACTGCTTTCCAACTCATTTGAATTCTTTTGAATGTAACATAAATTGTTTTAATATCCTTTGAATTCATCCTGAATTTTTCATCATTTGAGCACGAAAAAATTACCCTATGAGCTGGAGAAAAAGTACCCTTTGGTTATTATTTTAATAAGTTAATTTTAAACTGGAGGAAATTTAATCGAGTTCTGGTTATAAAATCGATTTTCAGTGCTTTGAACACGGAGAGAGGCGTGGAGGAAATTCAAGCAGACGAGGCTGTAGATTGCCAAGTTATGGAACTTCTTCGAGACGAAGTTTTGCCTCATTCTGAACACATTCCGCATCAATTTATTCTTCGAGTCGTTATGCTTCTCAATAAAGGATCCATCCATTCAGCCACGGCGACAAACATAGGTAAACATTTTTATAAAAATTGAGGGGATTTCTATAAACTACGATACTCATTTTTTTATTTTTTTTTTTAAATTCCTTTACATTCCTTGAAATTGATGAAATGCGTAGAAATCTCTTGAAATAAACTTTATGTTATTCCCTAAAATTTATGAAATTCCATAAAAACCTTAACTTGCCTGGAGATTTAATTTGTTTTCCAAATTTGTCTAGAAATCCCTTAAAACCTTTGGAAATTCTACAAAACCTTTCACTCACAAATTAAACTTATTTATTAAAATTCACTCAAAACAAACGTTCTAATCCCTAAAAACCGTTCAAATTCACTTAAATCTTTGGATATCGTAGAAAAGGAAAAAATACAATAGAAATAATTTGAAATCTCTTGAATATAAAGTTAACTAAACATTTTCAGTAAAGATTAATGTAAAAAAAAGTTGAAACCCTTTAAATCTGTGAAATTCCATTAAATACCTTAACTTTCCTTGAAATTAAAATTATTTCCCTAAATTCCTTGGAGTCTTTTAAAATAACCTTAAATCTTTAAAATCCTTTGAAATTATTTTAGTACAAGCATATCCCTTGAAAGCGTTGATATCGGTTGAAATTGTTTTAAAAATAAAATTTGTTTTACTCATTGATATTTATTTGAAATCGTTCAAATCTATTAAAATTAGTAGAAATCGTTTGTAATAACTTGATTTTAAATTAAATTAAACTTATTTATTGAAATTGTAAAAAAAAGTCCAAATCCCAAAAAATTGTTCAATTTACTTGAATCTTTGGAAATCGTAACAATATACTAAAATAAATAAAAATCATTTGAAATCCCTAGAATATATATTAAATTAGGCAGGTGCATTAAAGTTTTCTAAAAAAAACATTTAAATCCTTTTAATGTGTGAAATTCCATAAAATATCTGAACTTTCCTTAAAATTTAATTTATTTTTCAAAGATGTCTAGAAATCCCTTAAAATATAGCTTAAAATTTTTGTAAATCCTGCAAAATTCTTTGAAATACCTTTAAATTATTGAAAGCTCTTGAAATTCTTTGGAATGTTTTGAAATAACTTTAATCCTTTAAAATCCTTTGGAATTTCTTTTAGTTTCTTCCTATCCCTTGAAATTGTTGAAATCCGTCGAAATATCTTAAAAATAAAAATGATTTTACTTATCGAAATCTATTAAAATCGTAAAATTGTTTGAAATCATTTGATTATAAATTAAATTGAACTTATTTATTAAAATTATATTTAAAAGAAGATACATTCTGATCCCTAAAAATGGTTAAAATCCACTTAAATCTTTGGAAATCGTAAAAATCTAATAAATTAAATAGAAATAATTTGAAATCCCTTGAATATAAAGTTAATCAAACATTTTAATTAAGGTATAATAAATAAAAATTCAAATCCCTTAAATGTCTTAAATTCCATAAAAACCTTAACTTTCCTTAACCTTCTATTGAAATCGTAAAAATTTATTAAACTTAGTAGAAGTCTTTGAAATCTTCTTTCTTCTGATTGTAGCAAAATTCAAAGTTTCATTATTTGAATAATTTATTTACTATTTCACGGTTTATTAACCTTAGATTTTTTTAGAAGAAATGAATTTTTTAAAAATCTTCCTTCCAAGTAAGAATTCGTCACAATTAGAAAATTTGCTCTTCTAAATTTTATATAACGAAAGTACATAAAGCAGTTTTTAGGGTAGAAGTAGTATTTCAAAGAAGAAATATTTCAGAATTATAATACATATTTTTTCACATTGTTCGTTGCGAATTCATCTTTTTTTAGTTAAAAATTTAACTTGGTTAAAAGTTGAAATAAAAATTAAAAATAATTTTTTTTGTTGAAAATTGATAATTTTATATTTAAAATTAATCTCTTCTTGAAAATGTATCCCCTTTTTTAAAAATAAATTTATCTTTTTTTCGTGAAAATTCCACTATTTGGTTAAAAGTTGATATTTTGTGTTTACAAATTATACTACTTGTTTCAAAATTTATATACTTCGTAGAAAACATAAGAAACAACTATTCCAGTTGAAGATTCTTAATTTTAGTTTAAAATTCATCAGTTTGGTTACATATTAATTTCTTTAAGTGGAAACCGTTTATTTGTAAATTAATTTCTTCTAGTTCAAAGTTCAACAATGTGGATAAAAAATCATCTTTCCTAATTGAAATATCAACTATCTCTTTTAAAATTCCCATATTTTGTTTAAAAAAAAATACTATTTTGATCGAAAATCGTTTTTTTTGGTAGAAAATGATTTTTCTCTATGAATGTTAATCTCATTGATTTAAAATTCTTTCTTGTGGTTGAAAATTTAAGTAATTCAGTTAAATATTTATAAGTTTATTTGAAATTTCATTTTTTTGTTCGAATAATCTTTTTTTGACTAAGTTTTATTATTTGATTTTTGGTTGAAACATAATCTTTTTTCGTTAAAAATTCGTCTTTTTTGGTTGAACATTGATTTTCTGAACTTAAAAGCTATTTATTTAAGTTTTGGTTGACAATTTCTCTGCTTGATTTCAAGTACTTTGTTGAGCAATTGTACTTTTTGGTACAAAATTAATCTTTTTGTTTTAAAATTAATCTTTTTGTTCAAAAATTCATCTTTTTGTTTCGCAATGCATGTGTTCCAGTTAAATATTCATAATTTCAGTTGAAAATGCATATTTTTGGTTTAAAGTTCAACTATTTCAGTTAAAGATTCATTGTTTTAGTTGAAAACTCATTTTTTGTAAATTTCGACAATTCCAGTTGAGGATTCATCATTTTATTTAAAAATTTATCACTTAAGATTAAAAATTTATATGTTTTACTAAAAACTATCCCATATTCTGTTTATAATTGGTTTTCTTTCTTGTTAAAAATTCAACTATTTGGTTGAAAAATTTTCTCCTTTTATTAAAAATTCAACTATTTCGTTGAATTTCATGTATTTTGTTTAAAAATTGTATTTTTCAGTAGAAAATTAATCTTTTTCTTTCAAACTTAATCTGATTGTTAAAAATTTCAAGTATTACAGTTGAATTATCATATTTTTGTTTGAAAATTGATCTGCTAGGTTTAAAAATACACTATTATTGTTGAGGATTCATAATTTTATTAAAAATTTTATTTATTTTGTAATTTTTTGTTCTGTTGTGTTAAAGCATGATTAGCATAAACCTAGTGATTTAAAATAAATATTTGAGTTTTGCAACAAATACGAATGTTTCTTTAGTTGATCGGGGAAATTGAGAAATTTGACCGAATAATTGGCAAATAAACTCGCTGATATGATGAATATAAATTTTTAATATTTTAACAGAGAAAAATGGAGAGCCGAAATTGCGAGAAGAATTCGCAAAGACCTGTTTCGAGACTTTGCTTCAGTTTTCGTTGCTCGATGGACTGAACAACGAGATTGATTTAAACAAGGAAAAAATGCCGGAGGATGAAGGCGGAGTTGCCGGGAGATTAGCGGTGACAGCTTTACTTCATAGGTTTCAAGAAGTTCTCAAACGTTATATCGATGATGAGAAGAGAAGTGGAAAATGTCCCCTACCTAGGTAATGTCATGTATTCTGTACTCTCTATTTAAATTTTTACAGAGTGGCTGCGAGTCCGAGAAACCAGGGAAAAGTCAGGGCGTTTTTTTGGTCTAGAAAAGTCAGGGATTTTGAAAAAAAAAATAGTAAGTTCAGGGAATTCTCGTAAGCAGAACTTTAAGGGCTGCCACAGTCATTTTGAGTGTCTTTTTTTCTCAAATTTTATAAATGAAAAGTAGCTTTTTTATACATTTTATTAATAAAAGATTAAAGTTAATTTGTAAAATTAAGCAAAAGAGTAAGTTATTCAGTTTGAAGAGAAAAAAATTAATATCTTAATTACCCGCCACTTTTTCTTGTGCAGTTTTGTTTTCGACAAACATAACATTATTGTCTACTGAAAAAATGTAAAGTACGTGTTTTGATAACATTCTCTATTTTTTTACCAAATAGTAGAATTTTAAACTAATAAAGATAAATATTGTGCGAAAAATGGCATAGTTTAATTTCCATTAAAAAATGAAATAGTTCAATTTTCAGAAAAAATTATGAGTTTTCAAACAAGAAGATTAAGTTTCTACTAAAAAGACAAAATGTTAGCAATATACATCAATTTCCATCTAACTATTTAAAGCTCTAACTAAAGAAAGAAATTTTTATACTAAAAAAAAAGAATTTTTAACATTGTTGTGTTTCAACTTAAAAAAAAGTTTTCCAACAATATATACATTTTTCAAGAAAATAAGTGAATTTTCGAATAAAAATTTTTCAACTAGATAGTTGCATGTTTAGCCATAGAGATGAATTTTTCACTAAAGTAATTAATCTTCGACGAAAAAATTATTTTTTAACAATTTCGTATGACTTTGAACCGAAAAAGGTGAATTTTCAAAGAAAAATTAAATGGTGGATATTCCAGAAAAATAGAAAACAGTTGAATTTAAACGAAAACAACCAATTTTAAATATAATAATAAATTTTTAATTAGAAAAATTGATTTTCAACAAAGAAAAAAAAACAGATTCTCAATAAAATAGTAGATTTTTCAACTAAGAAAGATAAATTTTTACCAAAAATGACATAGCTTAATTTTCAATAAAAAATGCAATAATGTAATTTTCAACCAAAATGATGAGTTTTTAGACAAGAAAATTAGTTTTATACTAAAAAGACAAATTTTCAACAAAATACATCTATTTCCAACCTAAATATTTGAACTTTTAACTAAAAAAGGTATATTTGTTACTAAAAGAAAACGAATTTTTAACATAATTGTTAAATTTTCAACTAAAAAAATAAACATTAAACCAAAAGTGGAATAGTTAAATTTTCAGATAAAAAATTTACTTTTTAAACAATATATAAAATTTTCAACAAAAGAAGTGGATTTTTAACTAAAAACCCAAACATTTTCAATCTTAAATGGAATAATTAAATTTTTTGTTCAAAACTTAATATTAAAAAATAAAAAATAAACGAATATTTCACTCATTTCATTCAACTTTGAACCAAAAAAGATGAATTTTCAACGAAAAATTTAATAGTAGATATTCCAAACAAAACAAGAACAAATTTTATAATAATTAAACAACAGTTGAATTTAAACAAAAAAGATAAATTTTAAATAAAAAACTCAATTTTGAATTTAAACAATTAATTTTCAAACCAGAAAAAAACAAATTCTGAATAAGATAGTTAAATTTTAGTCGAAAGAAATGCATTTGCAAATGTCGGCAAATATAAAAAAAAGTCCCGAAAAATCTCTTATGTTACCAAAATTAATCATCTACTATGAAAAAATGAATAGTTCAATTTTCAGTTAAAAAAATAATTTTGTAGCAAAAAATGGAGATTTGAACAAAATACTGCAATTTTCCACCAAAACTAATGAATTTAAAAAGAAAAAATTTGCCTAAATAATTAAATTCTCATCAAAAGCAGTCAGATTGCAACTAAAAAATAAATTGGTAAAAAAGTGAAATAATTTACTTTTTATTAAAAAGAATAATTTTTAACCAAAAAAGAAGATTTCAGCAGAATACTTAAATTTTCAATAAAAAACTAATGAATTGAAAAGAAAACATAAAAATTTTAATGAAATATTGAAATTTTCATTAAAACCATTGAATTTCCAACTAAAAAAATAAGTTTGATTTTAAAATTCATTCCTTTTTGTAGAAATGTAATATATTTTGGTTAAAATGCTATTGTCTGGATAAAAAATTATCTATTTCGGTTAAAAACGAAAATTTTTGTTGAAAGTGCAATCTGGTAGAAAATTCGCCTATTTGGTCGAAAGTCTAACTACTTTGTAGAAAATTTATTTTTTTAGTTGAAGATTCATCAAATTAGTTAAAAATTCATTTCTTTGGTTCAAAATTGATCATTTTTAGTAAAAAATATATGTAATTTGTTAAAAATTCGTGTATTTTGTTGAGAATACACCTTTTTTGGCAGAAAACTCAGCTTTTTGGTAAAAAAAGAAACTGTTTGGTTGAAAATGAATATGTTTTATTTTTGCATTTTTGTTAAAAATTCCATTTCCTGTATTTTACTTTGATAGTTGTAACTAAAAATTTAACTACTTGGTTGAAAATGCAACTCTTGTAGCTTTTTAAAAACCGAAAATTATTATTTTTTTAAATGAAAATTCAGCTGTTCCATTTCTGGTTAAAAGTTAATATTCTCAAGTTTAGTATATCAACTATTTGGTTAAAAATTTATGCAATTTGTCGGAAATGTGTTGTTTTTGGCCATAATTTAATCTTCTTTGTTGAAAATTCAATTGTTTTGGTAGAAAGCTCGTCTTTTTGGATTTTAAATTTAAAGGTTTTTGAAATAATTTTTGTTTCTTTATTGATCAAAAAATATTTCTTGATTAACACTTCAGCTTCTGTTAATAATTCGTCATTTTAATTTTAAAATTCATCTCTGCTGGCAGATATTTATTATCTTTTGTTAAAAGTAGAACTCGATTTAAAATAAAAATATTTTCTCTTCAAAAATATCAATTATTAATTTTTTTGTCAAGAATTGATCCTTTTTTTGAAAATTCAATTGCTTAGTTGAAAGTTGAACTATGTTGTTGAAAATATACTTTATTGATTGAAGATTCATCCTTTCGTTTAAAAATTAATTTTTTTATTGAAAATATAACTATTCTATTTCTGTTGAAATTTTCTTGAGTAGAAACTTCAACTATTTGGTTAAAAAATAAATATTCTACCAAAAATGGAATATTTAAATTTTCAGATGAAGAAATTGAATTTAAAACAATATATACAATTTGCAACAAAGAAGTGAATTTTCAACAATAAAAACAAACATTTTCAATCATAAATGGAATAATTAAATATTCTATACAAAACTCAATTTAAAAAAAAAACGAATTTTTCAATAGAATAGTTGCAAAATATAGTTGCAAAATATGATTTTTCAATGAAAAATTAAATACTGGATATTTGAACAAAAAAAAATTATTTAAACAAAAACGAACAAATTTTAAATAAAATACTCAAGTGTTAATTCAAAAAATTAGTTTTTAAGAATGAAGAAAACAATTAATCGATAAAATAGTTACATTATTTGAAATAAATGAATTTGCAACTAAAAATGGAATAGTTTAGTTTTCAGTTTAAAAAAATGATTTTGAGCCAAATAAGATTTGAATAAAATACTTTTTCGTGTTCTTGATTTTCAAATTTATTCCATTTTGTAGAAATTTCATATATTTTGGTTAAAATATTATTGCCTGGATAAAAATTAATCTATCTGGTTAAAAATGAAATTTTTCGGCCGAAATTCAATCTGGTATAAAATTCAACTATTTGGTCAAAAGTGTAACTACTTTGTAGAAAATTCATTTTTTAGTTCAAGATTCATCTTGTTGGTAGAAAATTTATCATAGTCAGTTGAACATTTATGAAATTTGTTAAAAATTTGTTTTTTTGTTGAGAATTAACCTTTTTTTTAGAAAGTTTAGCTTTTTGATTAAAAAAAGCAACAGTTTGGTTAAAAATTAACCAAACCTTGAACTCTTAGAAATTTCTTGCAATTATTTTGAATTCCTTTGAATTTTTCGAAACTCATTTAAAATTGACTGAATTCAATGCATTTTTTTCTTCGTATTTTTTATTAGTTTTGAATTCATGTGATTTTTTATTCATCTTAAATTTTTATGAATGTCATGGAATTCTTCTCGTTTCCCTTAAGTTTCTCTTATTTCATTCCAATTTTACTGCAAGTAATGGAATATTGTGGATTCAAACCGATTTTCTGATACATTTGTATCTTATGAATTGAATTATTTTAAATTCTTTTTTATTTAAAAGGACATATTTCGCATTATTATTGCACATTAGTAATTTTTCGTTTTATTTAGGTCACTGTTTCACCCTTTTCAAGTAAATTATATTGTGGTAGCTCTGAGAATAATAAATTTAAAAAATATAAATTTAAATAACAAATTTGTTTATTCTATATTAAATAAAATATTGCAGCCATTCTGTATTTAATTTAAATAAAAATCCAGAATTTAGTTTAGAAAATAATTAATTTATAAAATATTTATTACGGATCATTTTCTAGATACAGGTTGTCGGAGATATCATTCGTTTTGAAGGCAGTTGCGACACTCGTCGTTTCTCTTAAAAAGGCTCCTGCAAACAAAGGTGGGTTTCAGAATTCGTAAGGGATCGTTCATAAACTGTGTTAACAATTTGACCAGCGGTAAAGTTTATTATTTATTTAATAAGTTCGAAAATCACTTTCATATTTCAAAATTCATTCACTCGTTCACATAATCAACTCTTTTCTCATTTTTTAATATATCGGGGTTTTCCCAGTTAAAAAAAAATTTCTTCCTTTTCTCAATTTTTCATTAAAATTTTTGTTGGGGTTAAAAATTCTAATTTTCTGTTGGAAATTTAAATATTTGGTTAAAAATGCACATATTTGGTTAAAAACTAATTTTTTAGGTCAAAAATTGAACAACTACGTGGACAGATTAACTATTTTGATAAAAATTTATCTTAGTGGTTGAAGATTTATAAATATATATGTAGTTCATAATTCGTGGATTCAACTAGTTTGTTAAAAATTACTTTCTTATAAGTTCAATTTAACTGGTAGAAAAATCGATTTTTTTTTGTTGAAAATTAATTTTTTTATAAACTGAAAATGTAACTTTCCAGTTGTGTTTGAAAAGTTACATTTCGCTTGAAAATTCAGCTATATCAATATAAAACTCAAATATTTGTTTAAAAATTAAACTATTTATTTGAAAAATGATCAACTTGGTAGACAATTTTTTAATTCATCTTTTTGTTTGTCGATTTAACTGCTTGGTTAAAAAATTATCATTTTGTTTGTTAAAATTTTTTTTAAACTGAAAATTCAAATATTACATTTCTAATTGAAAATTGATCTTTTTTTTAATTAAAAATTCTACTATTTGGTTCAAAATTGATCTTTTTTAGTTGAAAATTCATATTTTTGATTGCATTCAATAATTTGTTGTTTAAATTAAAATCTTTTTTGATTGAAATATAATCCATTACAATTTTCGGTGATTCATCTCTTTTTTTTTAAATTAAACTACCTTGTTGAAAATTGAACTATTTTGTTGAAAATCAATTTTTTGTTGAAGATTCGTAATTTTATTTGAAAATTCATCTACAAAGTGAAAAATTTAACCAGTTTTTTCAAAACTGAATATACAAAAATTTAATTTTTGGTTGGAACTTTATATTTATAATTGAACGTTTATCTTTTCTATTTGAATATTTTTTCAAAATTAAAATAGTTTTTTGCTGAAATATCAAGTATTGCTGGTTTCGTTGAGGATAAATATTGTCGGTTTGGAAATTCAACTGCTTTGTAGAAAATCGTTTTTTTTGCTTTAAAATTTAAAAATTTGTGAGCAAATTAAACTATATAGTTGGAAATTAACTTTTTTATTAAAAATTAAATTGGTTTGTAGAAAAGACTTCTATTTGTTTAAAAAAATCATATCATTGTAGGTACCATTTTTTGGTTTGTTATAAAACGTTTACTGTTTCGTTCAAAATTCATAATTCTGGTTGAAAATGGAAATTTTTTAGCAGAAAATTGAACTATTTGGTTTAAAATTCTTTTTTTTGAGTACAAAATTAATCTTTTATCCCAATTTATTTTTTTTTTGCTTTAGATTAAACTAATTTGTTAAAAATTGGTTATTTTGGTTGAATCAAACTACGTGAAAATTCTTCTTTATTTTTGAAACTTAATTTTTTAACGGAATATGTAGCGATTCCATTTATTCTTAAAAACTTGTTTTTTCAGTTAAGAAATTCCTTTTTTTTTTGTGTAAAATTTGAATGCTTGGTTACAAATTAAACTGTTTATTTAAAAAATTAACTCCCAGGTAGAAAATTAACTTTTTTGTTGTAAATTCATTGTCTAGGGGGCAACATTCGTCCTTCTAGGTAGAAAATTAATCTTATGTCTGTAGATTTAACTACTTTGTTCAAATTATCTCTTTTGGTTCAATCTAACTCGTAGAAATTTTATTTTGTTTGTTAAAAATTTTATTTTGAAATTAAAAATTCAAATATTACATTTCTAATTGAAAAGTGATGTTTTTTCATTAAAAATTCTACTATTTGGTTCAAAATTGATATTTTTTAGATGAAAATTCATATTTTGGATTGCATTCAATTGTTTTTGTTTGAAATTAAAATCTTTTTTTAAAAAGATTTATCATTTTAGTTTAAAATTCACCTTCAAAGTGAAAAATTTAACCAGTTTTTTTTAAACTAAAAATAAAAGAATTCAATTTTTGGTTGGAAATTCATATTTATAATTGAACACTTTTCTTTTATATTTGAAAATTCCACTATTTGCTTCTAAATTCATGTATTTTTAAAAAGAATTTAACTTTTTTTCCGACAATTCTTATTCTTTGGTTAAGTTCAACTTTTTTTATTCAAAATAAAAATAGTTTTTTGCTGAAATATCAAGTATTACGGGTTTTGTTGGGGATAAATATTTTCGCTTTGGAAATTCAACTGCTTTGTAGAAAAAGCGTTTTTTGGCTTAAAAATTCAAAAATTTGGTAGAAAATTAAACTATCTAGTTGAAAATCAACCATTTTTTGGTTTGTTAAAAAAACGTTACTGTTTCGTTGAAAATTGATCATTATGTTTGATAATTGAAACTTTTTAGCAGAACATTCAACTATTTTGTTGAAAATCCATCTATTTGATTTAAAATTCGTCTTTTTGAGTACAAAATTATTAATTTTTTTAAGAAATTATTTTTTTTGGCTCTAGTTCAAATAATTTGTTCAAAATGGGTCATTTATTGTTGAAATATTGTCTTTATTAGTTAAAAAATTCCTTTATTTTTGTGTAAAATTTAACTGCTTGGTTACAAATTAAACTGTTTATTAAAAAAATTAACTGCCAGGTAGAAAATTAATTTTTTTGTTGTAAATTCATTGTCTAGGGTGCACAATTCATCATTTTATGTAAAAAATTAATCTTATGGCTGTAGGTTTAACTATTTGGTTCAAATCGGTTTTTTTAGTTCTATTCAGGTGGTAGAAAATTATTTTTTTTGTTGTTGAAAATGAAAAATTCTTGTTGAAAAATCATTTCGGTAAGTTTAAAATTCAGAGCTATTTTGTAAAGTCATCTTTGTAGGTCGAAAATTGAACGATTTTATTGAAAACTCGTCTTTCTTTTTTTTTATTTAAAATCAAAATCTTGTTTCGTTTAAATAAAAAATATTAAATCTTTCGTTGAGAATTGAATTATACTTGGTTGAAAAGTCAACTATTTTGTTAAAAATCTAATTATTTTGTCGAACATTTAACTTTCTTTTTTAATTAAATTATTTTGTTGCATATAATTATTATAGAACAACTTATTATAAATGTAAAAAAATCGCTGAATAAAGGTGAAATTCGTTTATGGCCAATGGCCCGGTTACCTTCGGGGTGCGGAGTAGGGAGTAAAAAATATTTAAAAATTGGTAACGTAGTTTATGAATGACGCTTAAAAAAAGTGAGAAATTTGGTTTTAATTTAAAAATAATGCCTAATTTTCAGTTGAACGATCAGTTTGGGAACAACTGATCAATCTTTATCCATGTCTCGTTGAATGTACGATTACGACTCCATCTGGACCAGTTTCTCGATCACTTCGGGAAGCTTTGATGCAGTATCACGATTTATTACGGCCTCCTGTAATAAATGCACTGACGTCGAATGGCGTTTGACCTATGCATTCGATTTTGTTAAAACGGAGCCTAAACGTCTGTAATAATACAAAGTGATGGTGAGTTCTCTAGATAAAAAAAGGAAGTTCCATTGAAGTCTGATTCGAAAAAAAGCATTTCGATTTTGTATTTATATCTTTTTTTCTCCGAAAAGTGCAAATTTTGAAAGCTTGGGCAACTAATGAAAAAAAATGACATTTTAAATAATGATCTGAAAATAATATTGTTAGGAAAAAAAACTTTTGAAAACATCTTTTTAAAATAAAAGTTTTAAAACAACTTTTTAAAAAGTCAAAATTTTATTTAAATTTATACTCACTTTTGTTATTTCAGATACAAGTAGGGCGGTTTGAAGTTCCTTCAAAGGGACAAGGTTTTTCTGTATAAATCAGTTTATAATCGGCCGCTTTTTATAGTGCGTATGTAAATATTTCTAAAATATTTATACCAACCCTTAGCTCTCCTTTTCTCGCGTAAGCAAAGCGTCTTTTTTGCGCTTTTTAAAACGTGCTTTATCAAAACAGTGAATCGACTTTTTTAAATAAATAAAATAAAATATAGACAATGATGAGAATGGAATAAGATAAGAATATTATAACGCTAAAGTAGATAAATGAATCTTAATAGATTTCTGAAATGGAACTAAATTTCATAGCTCGAGAATAATCAATTCGGATTTTGGGCATTAGTTTTGCTCATCGACCCTCATCAATAATCACATTAATGATACTACATAACTAAATCTCGTTGTTGTTATCCGTGAGTGTTTTGCATTATTCAAGCCTATTATTCAAGTTGATTAAATCTCAGTTTCGAGAAATAAGACTTTAAATCATTAAAAAAAAACGTGAATTCTGTAGACAAATTTACATTCCAGATAAGCTAAGCTTCTCTTGAAATCAATTGTGCAATAAAATAGAGACTTGCAAATTTTATAATGGAGCGTCCATTAATTACGTGGAGTTTTTTTGGGCTAGGGATCCCGAAAAATTTATAGAGTCGTGGAAATCCGATAAATATTTGTAATTCTCTGAAATTATGTGAATTCTTTTGAAAATTTTGCATGTCCCTTCATTTTCAAAGTATTGAAATATTTTATAATGTATTTAAAAAGATTCCAAGGAATTTACAAGAAAAATTAGTGATTTTAAGAGATTTAAAAAAATGCATGGGGGTTTAAGGAATTTAAATAGAAATTCGGAAGATATGGAACGATTTTATAGTACCTATCAGTTTTTAAAATATTTTTTTTAATTTCAAGAGATTTTATCAGATTTTCGATGATTTAAATGATTTTACGGGATTTTAAAAGCTCTCATGATATTTTAATAGATTTTCTAGGATTTCTAGGAATATCGTTTTTCGTACAATTTTAGAAAATTCGTTTCTTTCTGTGGAAAATTATTTTTTTTAACTAAAAATGTAACTTCCATTTGTTGTTAAAAACGTATATTTTTTTTTGAAAATGGAACCATTTTTGTTAAAAATTAAACTATATTGATAGAAAATTCAACTATGAACTGTGAAATTCATGTATTTTATTGAAAATTCGCCTCTTTGTGTAGAAAATTAATCTTCTTTAAATTCACCTCTTTGTCTGTGGATTTAACTGTCCTTTTAAACAGTTTTTTTCGTTCAAATTAACTGGTAGAAATTTTTTTGTTTGTTGAAAATTAGTTTCCTGAACTAAAAATTTAAAAATTACGTTTTTAGTTAAAATTTTATTTTTCTTAGTCAAAAATTCAACTCTTTAGATTAAAATTGTATCTTTGTTAGTTGAAAATCCAAATATTCTCTTGAAAATTAGTTTTTGTTTTGGGTAGAAAATGAATCTTTCATTAAAATTAACTCATTTTCACTCATCTTTTTGTCTGTGGATTCAACTATTTTCTTCAAAATTGGTCTTTTATGGTTCAATTGAAATGGCAAAAATTTCGTTTCGCTTGTTAAAAATTAATTTTTTAACTGAAAAATTAGTAATTACATTTCGAGTTGAAAATTGATCAGTTTTTTGGGATTTCAATTATTTGAAAGGTTTTTAAAAGCTCTAAAGGTATTTTAATCAATTTTCTAGCATTCAAAGGAATATTAGATTTCATACAACCTTAGAATATTTTAATTGATTTCAATGAATTTGACAGATTTTAGTTTTTTTTTTAAATAAATATTCCAAGGAATTTTTAATATTTTAATAATTTGAAGCTATTTTAAAAAATTTAAAAAGATTTGAGAGTGATTTTTAAAAATTCCTTTGAAGCTGTGAAAATCCTTGAAATCGCTTGAAATATTAAAAATCTTACGAAATTTGAAATCTTAAAAATCTCACGAAATTTGAATGCTTCGAAATCTTTTTAAATACTCTGAATTGTTTTGAAGTCTTGTGACATTTGTTAAATCCATAATATCATAAAATCTTTTTAATTCCCTTAAATATCTTAAAATTCCTTAAATAAAAAAACTTAAAATCATTGAAATCTTCAAAATTCCTTAAATAAAAAAACTTAAAATCATTAAAATCTTCAAAATTCCTTAAAATCCGTTCAAATCTGTAGAAATCCCTTAAAATCTCACAAAACCGGTTAAAATCCTTAAAATTTCGTTTAATATTTCAAAATATTACGAGATCCCTTGAAATCCAAGATCTTTTGAAGTCTATTAGAATCCTTGGAAATTACCTGAAATAATCGAAATTACTTCATATCTTTTAAAATCAATTAATATTCCTATAAATATTTTGAAATCCCTTCAATTTTTTTAATCTTATTAAAATTCCTCGATATCCTTTAACATTTGTGAAAATCGGTACGAGATGAAATCCTTTAAAATCCTTTGAAATCCCGTGACTAATTTTGCAATCTCTTTAAATCCTCTAAAATCCGTTTTAAAACTCTTTTAAAACTGTTGAAATCCTTGAAACCTTAAAAGTCTTGTAAAAATCCTTTTATAATCCTACAAATCCTTAAATAAAAGGTTAAAATTCTTGAAATTTCATGAAATATTTCTAAGTTTTTCGAGATCCCTTGAAAACTTTGAAATCCCTTTCAAATTAAGAGCCATTAAAATTCCTCAAAATCCCTTAAAATCCTTTATAATATTCGGAAAGTCATTCGATAATATATTCTAATCTCATAAAACCCCTTAAAATATATTAAAATCTTTGAAACGCTACTAAGATTCCTCGAAATTCCTTAAAATCTTGTATAAATTTTGGGAATTCTCTAGTAAGAGTTAGAAATATCTAAACTAGAAAATTCGTGAATTTTTACAATGAAATTTTCTATATAGATATCATTCATTTATTAAAAATACAATAAACAAATATTATTATTACAAAAATTATTTTTATTGTTCAAATTTTCTAAAGTTATTTCTTCAATTTAAAATAACAATAATTGACCAAATTGATAAATCAATAACAGAATTGCAAGAGTTTTTAATTTTAAAACCTTAATTCGCAATTCTGCAAGTTTTAAAATTCAGAATTAAAAAAATTTTCAGTCTTCCAAAAAAAGTTTGAAATCATATACCTATAAAATATACATCTTAAAAATTAAATAATATGCACTCCTATATTCTATATTTATATTTTATATTCTATAATTAAAATTGAAGAGTTTTTAAGTTAAAATATTCACAATTCAAAATTCAGTAAATTTGAATGATTTATATTCGAAATATCTTCAATTTGATAAATCTAGAATTGAGTATTTGTCTTTTGGTGTTCAAAATCAAAAAAATTTAAAAATTTGTTTTCCATATTTCTTTAATTTGAAAGATTTAGAACTGAAAACTTTACTTTTGATTTTCCAAATCATCAATGTTTAAGATTTAGGCATATATCTTTAAAGCAGAAAACTTTTTAACTGTAATATTCCAAATTGAAGAATTTAAAATTGAAAATCTATAAAGTTGAGGATTTTTGAATTATAAATTTTCAAAATTGAACAATTCCAAAAAAATGTTCTAAAATACATTCTCTTAAAATATAAATATTGAAATGAAAATTGAATAATTTTCTATCCTTTAATTTCAAAATTCAAAAATTTGTAATTATAACTCTTAAAAATTGGAGATTTATTAATTTTGACAATTTATAGTAAAAAATTTCTGTAATTTTTATAATTTAAATTCTAAATTTCTTTAATTTTCTGGATGTAAAATAAAAAATTGACTTGATTTCCAAAATTCTTGCAATCGTTTAAAAATCCTAAAAAGCGGTTAAAATTCCGAAAATTTCGGGAAATATTTCAAAGTCTTTGGAGAGTTTTTTCATATCTCTTAAAAAAAAGACTCAGAATATATTAAAATATCTTAATCGTTACTAAGATTCCTCGAAATCTCTTAAAATCCTGTATAATTTTCGGAAATCCTTTGAAATTTCTTTAAACCTTTTGAAATCTGATAAAATCCTTGGATATACTTTGGTATCTTTTGAAATCTCTTAACATCCTTTAAAATCCGTGACTTGTTTAAGCATTAAAAACCCTTTTAAAATTCACTAAAATCTGTTAAAACTGTGGGAATCTTTCCTAATCTCTTTATATATCTTAAAGTCTATTAAAATCCAATGAAATTTTTAAAAAGTTATTCAAATTCCTCAGAATCCCTGAAAATCCTTAATAATATTCGGGGACACTTTTTTATTACGTTTAATCTTTTAAAACCTTATGAAACCCTATAAAATATCCTAAAATCCTTCGAAGCAGTTTGAAATACTTGAAATTATTTAGAAGTTTGTGACATTTCTTTAAATCCCTTAAAATTTTCGCAATCCCGTTAATTATTCAAAAACATTCAAAATATCTTAAAATGCCTCAAAAACCTTCGGTATTTCTTGAATTCCTTTGTTTTCCACCAAAATTTCTAGAAACCTGATTAAAATCCGTAAAATCTCATAAAATTTGCTGGAAAAAATGAGATTCTCTGTGTAATTGTAATAGTCAATTTCTTCAAACTCTTGAAATCTTTGAAAATGATATTAAATCCTACCTTGAACTTTTTTTAATTCCTTAAAAACATTGAAATCTCGTTACATACCGTAAAAACTGTTTAATTATTTGAAATACATAATAATTTATATAGTTTGTATAGATGAGATGAAAGTAATAAAAAGCTTATGAAAATTTAAAAAATCATCCTTAATTAATGGGCGTTCCCTACAATACTTAATCTACGAAATAATGAAGTAATATATTGATTTTTATCGTGTGAAATTGTCTTTTATTTGACAAAATATAAAATAATTGTTGGAAATGTTCAAAAATCTTGAAAATGTGATTCGACATCGACGAAACGATCGTGGATTGATGTTCTAACTAGCATAATAAATGGGTCAATGAATTATAATAAAGCACATTAAAGCACAGTTTATAAAGTATGCCAGCAATGTTGTTTGGCTCCTAGCTTCGACTTATCGTGCAAATTTGCAATGAGAAATAGATAGTTTGCGTGTCTGTTGAAATGCTGTAAATACACAGAGTGCGTGCGATAATATCGCGATATGAAGCTTTTTACTCTATGTAAATATTCAAGGAAATGTCCGAACAAATCGTTCCAGAAATGCGATTATTATAGACAGTTTTATAAATTTTAAAACATTGTCGGATTGTACTGTATTCACGAATTTACCCACAATAAGGAAACTAATGTAAGATTGTAAATAAATGATTGATTAAGAATTATGTATAGTAATCTTCAAATTTATTCACTCACTTTTTTCACATTGAAGCTTCTACGTTTTTACGAAATTATCGCTGATTTTTGTCTCTTAATTATTTTTTACCACCCGGTTTCACAGTTTTTTAGTGTACGCCAGATTGACGTGAAAATGTCGCAATCACTGTTGTTGAAAATATGATAGGTTTGTCATCACTTACCTTAAATTATTTCATTTCTTGCGTTTGAGGCGTGTTTTAAATTTATTTTTATTGCAATTTATTTAGAATATTAAAAATAATTATTTGATAAAAATATTTTATTATTTTATTTTTAAAAAACAATTTTTTTATTATTTAAATTCGTAAATTTTCAACTCTGGATATTTTATAATCCGGCAATTTTATAATAATTTATTAAAAATAATTTACAATAAAATGCCCGAACAATTGCGTTTCCAAATTGAAAACATTCCCGAATAGTTTATAATATCAATGATTCGGAAAAATCCTGAGAGAAAGTTGCCGAATTATAAAATATCCGAACTAGAAAACTTCCGAATTCACACAATTAACAATTTTTTAAATAAAAATTATCTATTTATTAAAAATACAATAATAATATATTTTTCTAAAAATTTGTTTGTAATGTATAAATTTTCTAAAATTATTGTTTAAAGTTGAATTAACAAAAATTTTTAAAAATATTTCTGGATGAATATTGTTGAAATTGTTATTTTTAATTTAAACATTAATTTTGGAAACTTCAAACATTAAAAATAATTTTTTAAATAAAAATATTAGACTATTATATTTTTAATAAATAAATAAAATTTATGAAGACATTTTTAATTTTTTTAATTTTTAAATCTTCTAATTTGGATATTTTAGAATTCTGGAATTTTATTACTCTGTAATTTTTTAATATTATTAACTGATCGAGAATTTTACTATTTAATAATGTTCTAGTTCGGAAATTTTGTTATTTAGAAATTTTATTTTTTGGGAATTTTATTGCTGAAATATAAAAATCCCGAATTGGATAATTTCTGAAGAGACCACTGAAAAAATTATATTTCAGAAATGATAAACTTGTCCAAATATAAAAATTTTTAATGTTTTTTAATGTTTAAAGTTGTAACAATTATAGTTTAAATGTAAAAAAATAATAATAGTTGAAAACAATAGATTTCTGCATAAAAAACTTTGTTTTTAAAATATGCATTTTGTTTAACAAACAAATTTTCCAAAACTTTCTCAAAAATCGTTTGGAAAATGTTAGGCTCGAAAAAAATGTAGGACATTTTTTTTCGTTCGAGATGCTCGTATTTTTAAATTGATTTATTTTAAATAAATAATTATTATTTATTTAAAAGCAATTATATTTTGTATAATTCGACAATTTTCTGCTGGGAATTATAATATTCACGGATTATCAAATTTGGAATTTTTATATTTGGGTGATTTTACATCACCGAATTGGAAATTCTCGAATAACAAAATTCCAGAAAAATGGCCGAATTGTAAAATATACCAACTAGAAAATTCCCCAATATAAACAATTAAAAACTTTTATTTAAACAAAAATTAATTTAATAATTGCATTAATTTTATAAATTAAGTAATGTGTACTTTTTAAAATCGGGAATTTTCTAATTCGGCAATTTTCTTTCTTTCGTGAATTTTACAGTGTCGCAGGAATTTTATTTTTTCGGGAATTTTCAGTTTTCTGGTTTTGTATTTTAATCTTTTATATTAAGTCCACAACTTAATAATATTTAATGCAGACTCGAAATTTTCCGTTGTAAATATTCATAATTAAACTATTAAAAAAAAAATGTTCCAAATTACATACCTTTAAAATATAATTCTTAAAAATTAAAGCATTTGTAATGACATACTTATAAAATTCAAGATTTTACAAATTATAACTTCAAAATTACCGAACTTTGAGCTGTAAGTCTTTAAAATTCAAGAGTTTTCAATTTTGACAATTTAAAACACAAAATTTCTGTAATTTTGATGATTTACATTCTAAATTTCTTCAAGCTTCAAAGTTCAGACATTATTATTGGAAATTTGACTTTTAATTTCTAAAAAGATTAAAATCATACACAATTCGGATAATTGAACAATTTTCAATTTCTTTAAAAATATTAAATAAAATGCAATTATTTATTTTCAAAATTCAGGAATTTTCAATTGTAACTCTTCAAAATTGTAGAAATTTGAATTGAAAAATTAACAAATTGAAGAGTTTTTAATTTTGACAATTTGCAATATTAAAAATTATGCAAATTTAAAGTTTTACCATTCTCAATTCACTAAATTTGGATGAATTGCATTCGAAATTTCTTCAATTTGAAAGATTTTGAATTTAAAACTTTACTTTTGATTTTCCAAATCATCGTAATTTAAGATTTTTGGGTGCAATGTTAAAAAAAAATAATTGTAATATTTCAAATTTAAGAATTTTAAAATTCAAATCTGTAAAATTGAAGAGTTTTTAATTTTGACAATTTTCAGTTAAAACTTATGCAAATTTTAAGTTTTATAATTAAAAAGGTAGTTATTTTTGTTGTTTTACATTGGAAATTTCTTCAATTTGGAAGATTTAGAATTGAATACTTGACTTTTGATCTTCAAAATCATCAAAATTATAGTTTGTCTAGAAAATAAAAATTCAGTAAATTTTGATGATTAACATTTAAAACAGCTTTAATTTAGAATTCAGAATTGAAAACTTCCAAATCATCAAAATTTAAGATTTTTCATTCATCTTTAAAATGAAAAAATTATCAATTGCCATATTTCAAATAGAATAATTAAGAATTGCAAATCTGTAAAATTGAAGAATTTTCAAATATAAATCTTCAAAATTTAACTATTTCAAAAAAATGTTCCAAATTAAATACCTTTAAAATATAAATCTTCAAAATTCAAACATTTGCGCAATTTTTCATTTCTAAAATTCAAGATTTTTAATTATAACTCTTAAAAATGTTAGAACTTTGAATATAAATCTTAAACATTAAAGTTAATAATTTTCCCAATTAAGGATAAAAAATGTCATAAATTTTGATGATTTAAATTCGAAATATCTTTAGTTTGAAAGATTTAGAATTACAAAAGCATAAAAACTGAAGAATTTAAAATTGGAAATGATGAAAAATTGAGAATTTTCAACTGGCAATATTTAAAATATGGGTTTTTAATTTTATGAATTCACAAAGAAAAATTTCGCAAGTTATAAGTTTTTTAAATTTAAAAGGCAGTAAATTTGTATGATTTACATTCGAAATTTTTTTATTTTGGAAGATTTTAAGAATTTGTATTTATACATTCCTAAAACTGAATAGCTTTCAGTTGTAAATCTTGAAATTTGAAGAATTTTACATTGCAAAATTTTAAATTTGTACTATTTTCGATTGAAAAAAGGTTAAATTAAACAAAATGTTCTAAATTGCATACTTTTAAAATATATCTCTCAAAAATTAAATTATTTGAAATTCTCTGTTTTCAGAATTCAAGAATTTTCAATTGTAACTAATCAAAATGGTAAAACTTTTAATTTTAAATCTTTAAAATTGCAGAATTTTTGAATTTGGCAATTTACAATTAAAAATTATGCAAAATTGAAATATTTCCAACAAATAAAAAGATAAAGGAAGGAAAAGAGAAGAAAAGAAGCACTAATTTTTGATGATGGATATATATTTGAAAACAAAATATCGTACACAGCTATTTTAATTATACTTCAAATTTTGTCTGCTACTGGAACTTTTTATACTCCTTATATTGTTTATTTTTTTACAATAAACTTCATCTTATCTTTTAAAAATCACCTCACATTTACATTTCAAGAAAAATACAATAAAAAAACTTCCGGATTCTGCTTTTTTCATATGAAATTTCTGAATTGAATTTCAAACAGCTAAGAGTCTGTGAAAAGATTTTCGAAGGAATAAAAAAGAAATTAAATTAGTTTTAGAAACTTCCACAGTTTAAAGGGAAATGAAATTATAACTATTTTTTTAATTTTCAGATTTTCAGTACAAACTTATTAAATAAATGTAAGATAAATATAGAAATAATGAGGAAAGTTCTACATCTATAAAAAGCATATTTACCAGCTAGAGCTCACAGCACTTATTATATATATTTATATATGTAAATTAATCGATAAAACTTCCCTTTTACGTAATTTATATAATAATATTGACTTCAAATTGGTTATTTGCTCCTTTTTGTCTAGTCTTCAGTAAATATAAAAAATTCAGTAAGGGACATTTAGGATCTTAAAAAGGAAAATTAAAATAGCGAACCAGAAAAATTTAAATACCTATAAAACAAATAATGTAAATATAATATAAACCACAATGAATCGCATAATGTCCTTGCGTGAATTTTGGTATTTCTCTTATTTTAAAATCTAGGCCAGGAATTTGAAAGGAACTGAATACATACAATGAAATTTCTGATCGATCATTGTCTGCAATTCAGTATCTTTCTTCTGAATTGTTGGCTGGATTTTGAAAATGAATTTCCTTTATCCATCTATCGAGCCATTCACAGGAGCATGATACCGAATTTTCTTTATAATAGATAGTCTTTTCATATAATATCGAATCCACCCACACTCATTGTCGGCCTGCGCTTTTTATTTTTGCATTAGTTTAGTACGTAACTAAAAATTATTGGCGTATCAGTCATTTTAATTGTCTCAGTGCATGCATACAATATTTATACAATATTTATACAATATTTGAGGACAATTTACCGCAGCACACACTATTAATTAATTATCATTGTAATTAATTAAACAATTAATAAGCGATTGTGATAATCCAAAGAGAAGTTCGTCACAGGCTAAAATAACAAAATTATGCCATTTTCGAATTTTACGACAGGTTTAAAAACATCAGATTTAGTGGAATTAAAAAAAAATTATTAGACGGATTATTTTCCCTAAACAAATAAAATGCGACAAGTCATTAAAACCGATCTTCGGGGGACTATTTACAAAAGTCTGACTATTTTTATTTTAGGAAAGAACAGTCCTTTTTTAGCTTTTCCAGGATGTCTACTCATTTGGAAAACCTGGAATTTTCAGGTCTTTAAAAAAAAAAATTAAAATGTAAAATTAAATAACAATGATTCTTTATTTTTAAAAGTAGCTTTGTATTACTAGATTTAACTATTTTGTTGGAAATTCGTTTCTTATTGTAAATATATTTTTTTTAATTGATAATTTATTTTTTTGGTTGAAAATTCATCTTTTTGCTTAAAAAGCCAACAGTTTGGTTGAAATTTCTTCTCTCTCTTGACTGAAAAATTTATCATGGTTGGAAATTTAACTTATCTTGTAAATTCGTCTTTTATTAAATTCAACTATTGTCGATTTAAAATTAAAATCTTTTTTAATTTTTTTGTTGATTATATCAACTATTACATTTTTCGTTGATAGAATATCTTTAATGGATGAAAATTCATTACTTTAATTTAAAATTCACCTCTTAGGTTGAAAATTTAAATATTTTGTTAAAAATTAATTGATGTTTTGGTTTAAAATTAATTTTTTGACCGAAAATTTAACCGCACATTTAATTTTTGTTCGATTAATTACAAGCGTTTTATTTGAAAATTATTCTTTTTTTCTTTAAAGCTTAAATATTCAAGTTGAAAAATTATCATTTTAGATGAAAATTCACTACTTTGGGTGAAGATTTATTTTTTAAGCTAAAAATTTTAGTTTGAAATTCACTTTTTTCGCTGAACATTAATTTTTTACAATAAAAAATAATTATTTAACTTTTGCATGAAAATTTCTCTTTTTTTAGTTGGAAATTTTGGTATTTTGTTGAAAATTCATCACTTTGATTGAAAATTGTTTTTATTTTGTTTAAAAATATTTTTTTAACTGAAAATTTAATGACATTTTCGTTTTTGTGTTAAATAAATCGTCTTTTATGGTAGAAAACTAATCTTCTTGTTTTAAAATTCATCATTTCGGTTGAAAAATCAACTATTCCGCTTAAAGACTCATAATTTTAGTCACAAAATTATTCTTTTTGTTTGAAAATTAAACTACTTGGTTCAAACTCTTTTGTTAAAAATTAATCTTTTTTGTTAAAAATTTAAATTCCAATTACATACTCATAATTTTAGTTGGAAATCCATTCATTTGAGTGGACATTCGTGTCTTTAATTAACTGTTTTAAAGAAAATTTAACTATCCAATTTATGGTAGAACTTTCATATTTTTTAATTAAGAATTAAAGTTTTTAATTGAAAAGCTTTATTTAAAAATTCAACTACTTAATTAAAAATTAATGTATTTTGTTAAAAAAATTGTCTTTTTTGGTACAAAATTAATCTTCTGGTTTGAAAATTCATCATTTCGGTTGAAAAATAACCTATTCCAGTTAGAGATTCATAATTTCAGTTAAAAAATTATTCCTTTTGGTCGAAAATTAAACTACTTGGTGGAAAGTTGAAACACTTTTGTTCAAAATTAATCTTTTTTGATAAAAATTTAACTTCCAATTACATAATCATAATTTTAGTTGGAAATCCATTAATTTGAGTGGAAATTCTTTCTTTAATTAACGGTTTAAAAGAAAATTTAACTATCGAATTTGTGGTACAATTTTCATATTTTTTAGTTAAAAATTAAAGTTTTTAATTGAAAATTTTTATTTAAAGATTCAACTACATGATTACAAATGAATGTATTTTGTTGAAAAATTGTCTTTTTTGGTACAAAAATAATCTTCTTGTTTGAAAATTAAACTATTTCAGTTTAAGAATGATTAATTTAGTTGAAAAATAACTATTTTGTTGAATATTAAAAGCTCAATTATTTGGTTGAAAATTCATCTGTGTTCTGGAAAAAGCAATATTTTTACCTGAAAAGCTAGGAATTTGAATATTTGCTTAGAATGTTTGGATAATTTGTTTCAATTATTATTCTAATTCATGGACTTTTGGAAGAATTAAAAAAAATGTTTTTAGTATTATTTATTGAAATAATTATTCGTTGGTGACAATGCATTTAAATATCTTATAATATAATTTATTAAATATTTCGAAATTGAATACATAGAAACTTTTACTTCAATAAAGTTACTTTCATAAATAAAAAAACCAGTTTTTTAAATTAAAAAAAAAATACTGAACAAAAATATTAATTATAATAAAATAGCTAAATTGTATACATATTCCGAGTCGATTATTTAAAAAAAACTGAAACATCAATCAAACATAAGAAAATCTTGATAATTAAAAAAACCTGAAATCATCAGGGATTTTTTTCCAGGATTTGAGTAAACACCTTGTTTTCTAATTCCTATTGTATTTTTTTAAATTTTTATCCTTGCATGTTCAAAATCTACCGAAGCACTTAACGGATACATTTAGCACTCTTACATTTTTGCAAAGGATTCAGAATGCTTCGCGGGAGATAAGAGTGATATATCATAATTAATAATTTAATCGCCCTAGGTCTGTTATTAATATTAATTATTGTCAATATTTTCGGCTTACTACTATATATTACTGTAATCCTTATCAGTTTTCAATGTTAAAATAATTCTAAAGAATTTTGCATAATTTTTTAAAATATTGTTTTATTTTACACTGAAACTTCTAATTTCATTTATAAAATTATCTTTTGTAACGAATTTGGCGGAACATTTTAGCAGTGATTTATGTAAGCCATTGTGTCAGCTATGTGGTCTCAAACGTGACAGTCTTAGTAGTTTCAAGCCCTTTATTTTTAAAAAAGCGATTTTCCAGAAATAAAAAATCAATAAAAAAATCACAGTCAAAAGAGGAAGAAATAAAAAAATAGAGTAAATGGAAGTTGTAGAATGTGTTTCATTTCAGAACGGAAATTATTTGATACTGGATAAGGATTGCTATAAATTTGGTTGTCCTGTGTTGTCTTCATGATTTGTATTCTGATAAAAAAATATATTCCCTTCAATTTAAAATCACATTATCTATTTTGTACTATGAAAGAGCTCGTTATTAATGACTTTCCGGTCGCTGGGATATTATTTTCTCTGTAAAAGAAAAGTTAAGATATATCTAATATGTGTAGCTTGACAAACATTTTATACATCAAGAATGCAGGAAGAGAAAAAATATCTGATGTGATAAAAAGATTGAAAAATTATTATTTATTATTGTGAGATAATGTTAGAATATTTTATTATTTTTTCTCTTTCTGCAGGTATTTGTTACATTTTTCTTTCCTTAGACGCTTAGACGGCACAGACAATAAATTTATGTTAAGACCTGTTTAAGAATCTCAACACCGTTGGCACTACAACGGAATTAATTAGGATCGAACATGTTTACGTTGGATATATTGTTATGTGTATGTAAATATTTATCCATATGTATAATTAACTTACAAAAATTATTTCTGATTTCCATCGAGATATATATTCTGTATCGCGTAAGGGAGACTACTCTAGAGTGGATAATTCGCCTACAGTGGATAATCATTAATTAAAAGGTCACATATGCATAAAATAATTAATTAATTATTATATTAATTGAATTATTTTACATACATTAGTATTTTAAATTAATGATTAATTAATTAATTAATTATTTAATCTACTGTAGACTTATTATCCACTTTAGCGTGGTTTTCCCTATATACGTACGTTTAATATTACATCTTCGCACAAATATATTTCAGGGGAAAAATACCTTATTTTTCAGTGAAGAAAAATATACCCTGCAGTTTTCCTTCTTTGATGAACTTTGAATTAAAAAATTCAATTGTTTCAAGGAACATTAAAGCTATAAAATATATAATAATATAATTAAAGCTTGAGATGAAATTATATGTCTTAAATGTTTTATGGAAGAGTATTTTAATTAAAGGCCAGAAAGGTTCAAGATCTATTGTCGGATTGATTTCAAAAATTTTATCTTTAAATTTGCTATAAGAATATTTCTAGGACTACCTATCTATGCTTATGTTATCTATATGTATTACTAGTCTATTGTTCGATATTTATGAGTATTTAAATAAATAAAAAGTTGCTTAAATTAAATTAGAATTGTATTGGGGGGGGGGTCATAGGGTGACCAGTTTATCTTGAGAACACAAATCAAAGTTTGTACAAAGATTGTACAAAAAAAAAAATTGTGTTTTAAAAGCAATAATTTTATAATATTGTAGGTTTATAAATTTAAACAAACAGAATCCTAAATTTCTTAGTTTGATTTACTTCCTACTTTGAAGAAAAATTATTATTTTGCTGTTTCAAAAGCAGTTAAAAATTCAGATTTTTTTAGTTACAGGGTCCGAATCGAGCAACTTTTTCCAATTTTTTCCAATTTTTTGAAAAAATAAAACTACTCGACTTTCTCCGTTTTCTGAGAAGTTTGCCGTGCTTAGTTTCAATTTTAATCTGACTGAAGCTTTTAAAATTGTGCTCTGAAAATAGAAAAAATTGTACTATGTTAATTGAGAACATTAAATATTTAATAATTTCTCATCGAAGCTTTATTATTAGACAATTTAGAATTAATAGCGTTTTTCGCATTTTTGCCTAAAACGAAAAATTAAATAATAGAATCCAGTAAAAAATCCAACTATTTTTGTTTAAAAACTCAACTATTATAAATTCAACTATATTGAAAATGAATCGTTTTTGGTTGAAAATTACCTTTTTTGCTGAAAATCTAACTTGTTTTTATAAAAAAATCACTTTTTTTAAATTGAAAATTATTTTTTTTTTAGTTTAACTATTCTGTTAAAAATTCACATTTCTTCGCTAAAATAACATTTTTGGTTGGGAATTCATTTATACGGTTGAAAAATGTATCATTTTTCGTCTTTTAAATTAAAATTTTTTCTATTTTGTTCAAAAAAAATTTTTAATTAATTTCGTTTACCGAAAATTGAACTTTTTCATTTTTGGTTGAAAATTTATATTTTTCTCTTGAAAACTCATGTATTTGTTTGAAAATTAAATAATCTGGTTGAAAATTCATATTTTTTGGAAGAAAAATAATCTCCATGGTTGAAAATTCATATTTTCGGCTTGAAAGTTTAACTTTTTAACAGAAAATTCGCCTTTTGGCATGAAATCATTTTTCTTTAATGTTTATTGTTCACGATTCGTTTTTTTTTTGGTAGAAAATGAATATTCTTCGTTTAAAATTCTATCTTTTTGGTTAAAAATTCAATTTTTTCGTTAAAAGTTGAAATATCTCGTTGAAAAATCATTTTTTTACTTAAAATATCAACTGTTTTTGATTGAAGTTTAATCTTTTTGCCATTTGGTTTGTAAATTATTCCATTTAGCTCAAAATTCGCCTTTTTTTGTTAAAAACTTGAATATCACAGTTAAAAAATTATAATTTCAGTCGAAAATTCATCACTATGTTAAATTTGTTTGTTGAAAATTAATTTTTAAACTGAAAATTTAAATGCTTCGTTTTTGGTTTTAAATTTATATTTTTTAGTTCAAATTCAATTATTTGGTTGGAAAATTACCTTTTTTTAGTTGAAAATACATGTATTTTGTTTAAATATCGTATTTTTAATAGAAAATTTAACTATTCCAGTAAAAGTTTAATGATTTTAGTTGAAAATTCATCATGGCGATTAAAAATTCTACCTGGTTAAAATATTTCTATTTAAAAATGCAACTTTTTGGTAAAAAATGTATGTATTTTCTCGAAAAATCGTCTTTTTCGATAAAAAAATTAATTTTCTTTATTTTAGCTAAAAGCTAAATTATTTAAGTTAAAGATTCACCAATTTCCTTTGAATTTATTACTTTCGTTGAAAAATAGGTTTTCTTTTGGTTGAAAATATTACTTTTAACTGAAAACTTTAATATTTAATTTTTTGTTGAAATTTGATATTTTTTTGTTCAAAAATGTAACTATTTGTTGCAAAATTGATCTTTTTCAGTTAAAAATTAATATCTTTTTTAAAAATCGTCTACTTTGGTAGAAAATGAAACTTCAACTTTTTGGTTGAAAATTCTAAATTGCTGAGTTTTTTCAAGTTTATATTAATAAAAATTAATGTTCCTGCAGTTAAAAATGAATGTAAATTATAAACTTTTCTCATCTGAAAATAATCCAAGTTTACAAGTTTATCAGTTCAGAAAGAAATATTTGAAACTCAGATAACTCTTGTTAACAAAATTGTTGCAACGTTAAACTATTTTTTATTTCGAGAATTAAAAAATATTTGAAAATCAATGAGAATTTCTCAGTAAACAAAGTCATGTGCTATTTTTATTCATTGTTTTTACCAATTTTATGCAACTTTTTTCGATCGAACCCTATAATTAAGGAAAAAAAAACTGTTTAAATATCACGCAATATAAAATCAGCAATATTTTCTATTTTTCAGCTAAAGCTGATCAAACTCTACATTCTGATTTACTAGAGATCTTTTAAACAAAATAATCGTTGGGATTTAATATACAACTAAAAAATGTGGGTAAAAATGTTTAAAAAGTGTAAATGAATTTTTTAATGATTTAGCAGCAGCTTCATGTAAAATATATTTATTTGCAATAAATCTAGTTGACTTAATTGATGATTCGGTATATTTTTTTAAATGTATATTATACGACGAACAACGTATGAGCCCCACATAAGTGACTTAGGAATTTCAATAGGAATCCTGGCACTTTTAGAACGGAGGACAGGATTATATATTATATTATATAATTATATAATTATATGTATTGATAGATTGTATTTTAAGTCTTTAAGCGTTAATTCGTTCTGGCGAAAACGCGAGATGTGCCTATGCGAATATAATTATTAATTAATAACTAATAATAGATAATCAATAATTATAATGTCTGAATAATTCGTTACGTTACATAATATCCTCAATATAATATTTAACACACGTAGTGACGTTTACTCCTTATGTGTTTTCATATTATGTATCAATATTTAGATTTAATTTAATCAGGCTTAATCACCGTTAACAATACGTTAATCGATATTATTGTCCGACACATTTAACTTTGAGATACGTACATATACATAATATATATGAAATTATCAGTGACCACCTCGCATCCTAATCACTTTTTACTTCAAAAATATTTCATCCACTAGAAATTTATTCAGAAACTTAAATCATTTTAAATTAATAAGAAAAAAGCTGATGTTCCGAATGAATGAAACTATTGTCCCAAGAGGAAAGTTTTTTCTTGTTTTAATAATCACTACATTTTTTTAAATTAAAATTTGGTGATATTGATGCAAGCTAATCGCTTTCGGTTGTAAATCGTAATAACAAGAAGATCCTCTATATCGAACGTGGCGCTTAAGATTACGTAATTTAAAATTTTAATCCTAGAAGAAGGTACAGGTAACCATAGAACATTGTCTCGTGCAATGCATTCAGCATTTTTATGCCACACAGGTGGCGAAATCAAAATTTTTTTACACCCCAATTATATTTTTTTTATCAGGATATTAAGTACGAGATTGAAAATTATTTCTTTCAAAGTTCATTTCGCCATCTGTGATATTCTTCAACTTTACTCTACGCTAAGAAAAATATAGTTCAAACTTGAATTATTTTTCGAGAAATATTCAGGCCTGAGATTGTCAAAAACATTTTTTGTATTAAATTATATAATTACTAACTGCTTTTATTACAAAATATTATGCGAAATTCAGTATAGGTATATAATGATTTTCTGTAATTTTTTTGCGATTATAGGAAATTTAATAAAGAAAACCATTATATAGAAAACGAATGAGAAAATCAGCATTGGAATAAATAATACAAAAATATTGAATAAATTAATGAAAAAATAGAGAAACTACAAACGAACGATTTATTTCAGACAATTCGTAAAAAAAAAACTTGAAATTTGGTTGAAATTTCATTGAAAAGTTGTAATCCCTTTTCATTCCTTTAAAATGTTAAAAATCCTCGAAATAGTTATAAATCATTTAAAATACTCTGAAAATAAAATTAATATATTCCTCAAATTCTGATGAAATTCCTTAAAATTGTTAAAAAATTCCCTAACATCTTGTGAAATTCTTTGACATCTCTTGAAATTTTTGGGAACCCTAAAAAATTCTTTATTATACCTTGATATTTTTTAAGTAATTTAAAATTATTTAAAATCAATTAAAAATAAAATAAGTTTAATCCCTAAAGTTCTCCAGAAATCCCTTAAAATTGGTAAAATTCGCGAATCTCTTTAAAATATTTGGAGGTTCTATCAAATTTCTTAAATCTTGTGAAATTTTTTGGAAATGCTACACAATTCTTTAAAATAGTATAAATCTCTTAAAATTCTTTGCAATCTTTGAAAATAACTTAAAACCTTTACAATACTTTGAAAGTTTTTAAATTCTTTCATATCCTTTGACATCAATGCAATCCATACAAATCCCTTAAAATAAAATTAATTTTATTCCTGAAAGTTTCATATAAATTTCTTGAAAACTCTTAAAATCATTGAAATATTTTGAAATTTTTAAAATCACTTGAAATTTTATTGAAATCCCTGGATACGTTTAAAATTCTTTTTAAATTCATTAGCATATATAAAATATATTAAAATCCCTACAAATCTCTGAAAATCTTTAAGGACTTTTCAAATTTCTCTGAAAATTTTGAAGTCCTCGAAATAGAGTTAAAAATTATTAAAAATACCGTCGAAATATAATAAAATAATTCTCTCAAATTCTCTAGAAATCTCTTAAAATGAGAAATTAGTTAAATTCCTTTAAATCTTGTTAAATTCTTTTAAATTACTTAAAATTTTTGAAAATCCCATAAACTTCTTTGACATCCCTTAAAATTTTTGAAATCTCTTAAAATACTTAATAGTATTTTTAAATAACTTAAAATATTAGACAAAATTTGATTTCCTACATTTCCCTTAAAATCGCTAAAATCCTTTTAAATCCATTAAAATAAAATGTCAAATATTTTTTTTTTAAATGAGTATAAATATTTTATTTTTTACTAATAATATATTGTGTTCCTTAAAGTTTAATAGGAACTTGTTGAAATCCCTTAAAATCATTTTATTCTTCGGATATCTTTAGAATTGCTTGAAAATT
>JAAAKG020132424.1:0-14512 GCA_010014905.2 Druon quercuslanigerum
AGCTCCGTTCAGCTGGCACCTCCACAACGGAATATATATATATATATATATATATATATATATATATATATATATATATATATATAGTGCGGTTACACTTATAGAAATAAATCGGCGGTACAACAATATTTATGACTAGATTCATTATATTTTATTGCATTGTATAGATACAGCCATACATGATGTTTGTTTTGACCATCCGATTCTTGTTGTTTATAAAGACAGACGCGCAGGCGCGAGCGAGATATGCGTGTGGTGAAGCTCCGTTCAGCTGGCACCTCCACAACGGAAAATCAATATTTTTTATATGCCATAATTTCGGGCTAGTTATGGGATAATTTTTGGCGGTAATGCCGATTTTTGGGCCCTTTTATTTTTTTCAAAAATCAAAATTTTGGGTGGAGATGCTGAGTTATCGAGCAGCAAGCACCTCCAGTATATAAAACCATTAAAATTTGAACATCCAATCCTACCTGATTTTCGGGCTATTTTCGAGCTCTTAAAATATCAAAAAACCAAATTCGAAAAAAACCCTATCATTGATAAGCGACCCTCAAATCTTTTAATTAATTTTTAAACAAAACAAGCCGTACCAGAATTTCGGGCAATTTACGTGCTCTTGAAATATACAAAAATGAATTTCCGAAAACCAAACCCTAATGCTGATAACCACCCCTTAATTTATAAAAAAATTTTTTGACAAAATAAACTACACCAGAATTTAGGGCTATTTTCGGGCTCTTCAAATACGTAAAAATCAATTTCCCAGAATGAACCCTTATCATTTACAACCAACCCCCAATTTAGAAGAATAATTTTTGGACAAAACAGACTACACCAGAATCCAGGGCTATTTTCGGGCTCTTGAAATACGCAAAAATCGATTTTCCAAACAAACCCATAAAGTTTGTACAAAATCCTTCTGAAGTGCAGAGTAAGTGTCTTAGATATTGGTACTTATCGCATTTTTTGAAAAATTATAAAAGAAATTTCAATAGATCGATACGTTTTAAGGTAAGGATTATTAAAATTTTTAATTGTTAGAATTACTTATAATTGACTTTTAAAAATTTTAATGCACTGTTTGTCAATCATTCACAATAAAAATCAGACATACTTTTCAATTCGGTGTCTTTTTTGCCCCTTTTGTTTTTTCCCTGTAGCTTTCAAAGGTTGGCTGGGCAGTGGACATCCATAGAATGCCAAAAAATCAGTTCTCTGGTACCTGCGTTTTTTTCTTATAAAGTTTTTTTACGAGTAGGCCTTTAAAAATGTTTCCATGGGAACATCCTGGTATAGATTGTTTTTTCAAAAAATTATTTTTAAAAATTGAGGGTTGTTTGTCTGTGATAGGGGTTGATTTTGGGAAATTGATTTTTGTGTATTTGAAGAGCCCTAAAATAGCCCGAAATTCTGGCATAGTTTTTTTTGAAAGAAACTTAATTTTCAAATTTGAGGGTTGGTTATCAATGATAGGGGTTGTTTTTTCGAAATTTGTTTTTTTATATTTTAGGAGCTTGAAAATAGCCCGAAAATCAGGTATGATTGGATTTTTAAATTTAAATATTTTTATATACTGTAGGTGCTAGATGTTCGAGCATTCAGCACCTCCACAAAAAATTTTGATTTTTGAAAAAACTAAAGGACCCAAAAATTGGCATTACTACCCAACATAAGCCCATAAGTATCCTCTAATTCTGGTGTAATTTGGTTTGTCCTAATATTGTTTTTGAAAATTGAGGGGTGGTTTTTTAGTGATAAGCGTTCATTCTGGGAAATCGATTTTTGCGTATTTGAAGAGCCCGAAAATAGCCCGATATTCTTGTGTAATTTGTTTTTTCAAAACATTATTTTTCAAAATTGAGGGGTGGTTGTCAGCGTTAAGAGTTGATTTTGGCCAATTCATTTTTGTGTATTTGAAGAGCCCGAAAATAACCCTAAATTCTGTTATAGTTTATTTTGTTAAAAAATTAATTTTTAAATTTTAGGGTTGGTTATCAATGATAGGGGTTGCTTTTTGAATTTGGTTTCTTGATATTTTAAGAGCCCAAAAGTAGCCCGAAAATCAAGTATGATTGGATTTTCAAACTTAAATGTTTTTATATACTGGAGGTGCTTGCTGCTCGTGCACTCAGTACCTCCACCCAAAATTTTGATTTTTAAGAAAAATAAAAGAGCCCAAAAATCGGCATTACCGCCCAAAATTAGCCCATAATTAGCCCTAAATTATGGCATATAAAAAATTTAGATATTCAGTTGTGGAGGTGCCAGCTGAACGGAGCTCTGTGGTGAACTAAACAAAGTGAGTCGGGTAAATCAGTCATACAGAGTGTATTGCTAAACGACAACATTTTAGAGATAGCTCGCTTAGACAAATGTTTAGTAGGACTACACATTTAATATAATTGGAATACATATATTGCATTTTTGTACCACAAATATGAATAAGTTGTACACGTGTTATATTATGAATTTACTCATAATTTTCTAACATACAATCGTATAGTTTAATCAATTGTACTATTTCTATCAGTGTAGTTTGTTGAGTAATTCTATTATAATAATTTACTGAAAGTCTTTTGATTTGTAATTTAGAATCTATTTTTGATGTATCATGCATATTTTTAATCATACATAGTATGAAGAATTCGTCATGATTGCAATACGTGTATGGTAATTGGTGGTATCAGTTTAACTTGAAAATAGCGGTATAGCGCCTGCGGCGTCGCAAGTTTCGCCGATAGCTGAATGTTAGATATTTATAATAAATATGAAAATATAGTATAATAGATCTGAAGACAAACAAGATGTTATGAATTTCTAGGTTTTGAATGTTATTTTAGTTTTCTATTAGCGGTGTTAAATTTACTATATATATTTTAAAACATTACAATATCCATAATGTAGATATTACCAATGCAGTCGATGAATGTCTTTAGCTTCATAAAAGTAAGAAAATGATTTAAAACCCACCAAGAGAATTGGCATTTCCAAATTTAGATTCTGGTTAATGAACTTTTATGGCATCCACTATGACTAGAATCACGTGGAATCGACGTTACGATATATGACGCTTATCGATCGTGTTGCGGTACGCCGTTAGTGCTTTAGTACGATGAAATTTTAACTGAGTAAGCTATTGATAATTCGATTTTTGGAAATTGAAATTAAATTAGTTTTTGCATATAAATTAAAACTATGTGAAACTTTCTGTAAAAAATGTACCATAAATTAGACAATATTTTCACTGGAAAAGTCAATGTTTGAAGCAGAACTTTACACCTTCTCCGCATAAAAAAAATTGTAAACCGAATATCAGAAAATTTATCTCTAAGCGTGAGAGCTAGAGAAATGAGGCAATGTAAAAAGGCTTAAGCTAAAACAAATCGATGAATCTAGCTCTTGGTCAGTTTCCCTCCTTCTGTCTCATTAACTGTTGTTCTGTAAAAATGAGGTGGACTCTGGTAGTACTGGGTACGTGAGAAATGGCTCGTTTTGCCGCGGAAAGGGAACGAATCAACTCGTGTGGAAGTTGAGTATAGAAAAAGTGACTAAATTGTGGCGGTCTGTGCAACCCAGCCTTATCGCTCACGGCACTGCTATATTATCCATGATTTCGTTTGCTTTAAGAAAGTAGCTATCACGATGTAAAAGATTAATCTCAAGTTTTAAGTTGAAAGACTCAGGAAAAGGGGTAATTTCTGATAATATAAATTTTTTATCGTGCTTTAATAAATCGCTCTTTTAATAAAAATTAAATTTATTTTGGTTTTAATTATTATACAGAAAATTAAGTATATTCTTTGTTGAAAATGCGAGTTTAAATTTGAAGATTAAAGTGCCTTACCAAAGGCTCTTTTATTATTATTCTTTAAAGGAGAAAAAAAAGCCATGATTTTTAAATAGACATTTGATTAAATACTTTTTTTGTAGACACCACGTTACACCCACACAGAATTGTCAAGAGCATGACAAGTCACCTATGCGACGAGACATTTTTTGCGAATTTTTCCTAAGCTTTAAATTTTTAGGAAATAAAGATACCGAAATGTGACTTGTCTTAAGCATGAAATGCCGCAATATGTTTTTCCGGAGGTTGGCATGAACCGGCATGAATCGAAAAACAGGTGGCCTCTCATATACAAACGATAGTATGATATATTTGCTTCTAGGTAGATTTTTTCGCGAATGTCAGTGAAAATCATTTTTCTCACATGTGCTGAACATGGGTTAGATATATGGAAAATTCCTCAATACTAGATATCATGAACAAAAAAATATTCTCATAGAATTTTTTCGTGTAAGATGAAAATTTCTTATCGATGGTATTAGGACGACCATGGCGTAACATACGGAGCAGCAGCTATAAGTAACGACTTTTTTCTGCCTTGATATGATTGCACAATCTGACATCATTTCTAAATATATAAATTATTTTGTTGATTGTAAAGAAATTAAATCAATTTAGTTAACGTAAAAATTAGCAGCCTGAATATCCTCTTTGTATTTTTGAAAAATTCATGGAAGGTTACGATAACGTCAATAAGTATTTTTTAAAAATAATGAATATTTAATTTCAACAAAATTGATATATCTTCTTTTTGAAAATGCACTAACTGCTCTGAAAAATATTAGCCAATGTATTATATATTATTTTTCTTAGAAAAATCTAGTGCCAAATTCTGGCGTAATTTAGACGGTTCAGTCTGGGACTGGACAATACTGTAACACTTTTTTGTTACCCACCCATATTTAGACATTCCATATAAATAGTAATTAAAGAACAAATGGCTGAATAGCATTTTCTTTTCATCCAGAAGTCTGGTGTCAAAAATTTGATTAGCAAAAAATGTTTAAATAATACGTCAAAAATACGTAAATAAAGACGTTAACAAATTTTGTGCCCACTGGGATCTGAGCCATACTAGCCTGTCAAGTCCAGACGGTCTGGACGACTCGAGATTGTATTAAATAGAGGGCTATTGTACAGGTTAGTAGGTAAAGTATTACGAAATACTTTACCTATGAAGCTTACGGAAAATTTCGTAATAATACAGAGCCGCGCAGTTAACGCTGTTATAGGTTCAGAATTGAACATGCAATAGTAGGAAAAGTGGCTCGTTAAATCTACTCTACTAGACAGTATCACGACTGAAGCACTTGCGATACCTGAGGATTTACTGTGTATTAGCATAGCTACTCTGTAAAAATTTGTTTGAAAAATTTTCCGAAAATAGTCGGGCAGCTTAAAACCCAAATGGGTACCCGATTATTTTCCGAAAAATTACCAAGGAAAGAGTAGGAAATATTTCCGATGTTTAGTTGGAAATTTTTCCCACTGTTTGGCAGGAGAAATTTCCAATCTACTAGGAAAAATTTTCGATCATTAGGGTTTTAAGATACCTGACTATTTTCGGAAAAATTACCAAGGAAAGAGTAGGAAATATTTTATTTCTTTGTAGAATGCAACGACGAATGAAGAATGTAGAGCGGGACGAGCAAAGAGCGAAGGGTTGATTAATGAATGCGTCGCCGAAAGAGTAAAATAACAAATAGCGCCGTCCGTTCTCGATCAGGAGTGAGGGCGGGAATGATGGCTTGCTACAGCCAACGCATAGATCCTGACGGAGCGGCGCTGCGCGGCGTGGCAGCCTACCATCGGTACCTATCGCTTCATCGGAACAACACCAACACGCGACGTCATTTCGACGTCAAACCAACATCAAATTGTGCCGCATGCAGTGCACTAATGTCCCGACCCGATATTTCCAGCCGGTGCAAAATTTCTACCTTTGTCCTCTCCGCACGACTAAACGCGACGCCCCGCGTCGCATCGGGTTCGTCCATTTCCTGCGCGCCACAGCGTTTTAATCACGGAGCTTCATTGCACACCTCACCGTTCATTTTTATTATATCTGCTACACCGTTTCCGCATCGTTAAAGCCACGAATACGCGCTAACTTTCGCACCAGATTTACAAAAAAGCGTGTGGTCATTCCGTGGTCGTTTTGTGGAGTCCCGCAGGAATTTGGAAACGATGTGCCAGTTGGGAACTGGAAACCAGTAGAGGAAAAGTTTAGGCAGCAAATACGGGACGATAGTTAACGAGCGACAATATTGAAGTTTGAAACCAAAAATGACTTTCGATGTCCCTACATGCGGGCCACATACTAGGGTACACTGCATAATGTCACAACGTTCTTAAGTCAGTTTTTCTTCCAAATCTCCTACAAAAAATCCACATATGGTGCATTCTTTAGAAGAAAAAATTATTTTCGGAGCTGTGCTCGTGAGCTAATATTTTGTACTGTTTGGCATGCAATCTTCGATTAAACATTTTTCCGACACAAAGGATAAGTAAAAAAGAAAAATGAACTACACATAGCAAATTAGCACCAATTGCATTTATTGAAATATATTTTTGTTCTAATATAAGTATGAAATTTCAAGCTGCTTTCTCTCATATTACTCTGTTCCACTTGACGAAACTTTTCCAGAAGGACTCAAATGCGTCACCTTGCTGAAGTCTCTCCTGAAGAAAACTCTCAACTTAGAGGCAGGAGACTCTCTAGTGTTTCTCTTCAATATTGCTTGAGATATAAGGGGACCAAGCATTCATATGTTGAGACGGACGCAGAGAACGAGTATCGTGTTAGAAAATATTAATGTATATTTACTGAAGATGTTTATTTGCGAAATTAGGTTTTTCAACACAAAAACACCATGTTACAAGCTACCGTGAACCAAGTTGATAGAAAGATCTTATATTTTTTACCTACTCTAAAGACAGTACAAATAAGTTCTGATATAAATGTGGACAATGTTACGTATATTTAACAAAAATGGGGAGGCTGAATTTCTACGCATACTTTTATTTGAATAGAATAATTCTCTACATTATGCTTTTTTTTAAATTTATAAAAATCTAGAAAAAGCCATGATCTCTAAAGATTTTAAAAAAATTTTATCATATTAAAATTTTGCCTAAAAGAACTTTCACATGCAGAATTTTTTTCAAGTAATGTACCCACCGAAAATCTCTATCGAACCCAAATTTGCACAGTCTGTAGCTCTATTATATCTTAATTTATTAAGAAAAAAATTAGAACTAATAGTTTTTGGGTTTTTTGTAGGTGCTTTTCTTAGTCTTGAAATAAAGCTTATAATTTTGACATTCAAAATAAATTTCTCAAGTACCGCTTATGATGAGTATTGTAATTTATTTTGCGAAAAGTTTCGAAATGTAAATTCACATTGCCACTTTTTTTTGTGTAACAGAAGCCGCCACTTCCTGGTTTGCGATAAAATTTTATTTACACCTGATAAAAATATATCTGTTTTAAATAATTTTACAAACGATTTTGATGTTTTTTGTAAAAACTTCCCGATTTTTAAATTAGCGCCTTCCATTTGCATTTAGTATCCCATACGAATTCAATTAAATGCATCCGAAATAGAGCTTATCCGCACAAAATCCAAAAATGTCACCTCCCCTTCGTTGCCGACCTGCGAATGTCAGCGTTATAAGATCTCGCGACTAAACAGCATTTTTTTCTTTGGTTTCAGTGCGAGAAGTCACGCTGTCCGAACTCAGGGACTCTGTAGCAAGGTTACAGGACAGAGTTAAGCTAGTATGCAGGACGAGGGGGTCTCCCCCTCCAAAAGTGCAATGGTTTAAAGATGGAGTCTCCCTTCATCCACACAGAGGTCTCCGAATCCAGAACAAGCGGTAAGTAAACCACTTGTAGGTATTGTGGTAAACTGTTCCACAGTATGCTGAAATAAATTATAATTCATATTGCATAATATGATTACCATAACGGTTTCAAACTATGACAGCTGAAGCTTCAGAATCTGCAGCACGATTCAATTTCGACTGGTGAAGTTTTCAACAATTTTTTTAATGTACGATCATTACGATAAGAATGATCGATGTGGAAATTTTTACGTGAACGCAGAAGTGACCTTGTATAACCCATTTTTCAGGCCTTCACTTATCTTTAAATTTAGAACCTGAAAGTCGCTACAGTTTTAATTTTTTTACGTCTTTCACATTACATGACATTTATTAGGCATCTCAGAGATACAAATTCAACCGTTTAAATTCGGGTTGCGGCTTACGAGTAGCAATTTATATTAACATCTAGACTTGCGAGACGGTTATCTGCCAGTTAATTTTATCATTTTTCTCCGCTGCATGTATTAAATTTACTCTCGCACCCATATTAATAAATTATTTTGTTATCATTATCATATAAGAAACTTAAATTAGATTAAAATCACATTTAAATCCCATTTAACGTCCAACAATCAAGTTCATGTGAAGACTTCTTGAAAATAAAACCCAAGAATCCAACAACCAAATTTGGACAACCACCATAAAATGTTTCTATTGTAATTTGAAAATAGATAAAAATTTTCCTAAAAAAGAAAATAAAAAAATGATGTTATTTTGACAAGAAACAAAATTCTAAATCCCCTTCTTTCTTCTATTTATTTCTTTGGTCTTTTTTACTTTCTCATAATTTATGATTGAGAAAGTATTAGAATTGTCCGAAATTTGAAACCACAGTTTTTCCACGGATCTGCATGTTTCGAGGCCCCTGAATACGAAAATCAAGTTCTTGCGATGGCGTCTGTCTGTCAGGCCGGCCGTCGTCCGGCTGTCCGGCCGTAAACCCGATAACTTTTGAAAAAATAAATGGATCAAATCGATATTTGGCACACTTTTTTTAAGTCCTAGAAGAAATTTTTGAGACTACTTTTTTATCAAGTTCAAAATTCTGTGTACGGATATTCATAGTATTAAAAAATACGAAAAATTTATCCTAATGTTTTTTTTTATAAAAAGAAAATTCTGAGAGTTATAACTTTTGCAAACATTTTTAATTCAATCGAAAATCGAAATTTTAAGCCAAATAACGCACGATATGAAGAAAACTCAAGAGAAGAAAAATATTGCCTTTTGAAAGACTTGTAAGATTATCATAACAATGTTTTGGATTTTCTTCAAAAATCGTAAATTCCAATTTTGATGGCACAAAAAATAATGAAGAATCAAAAATTCTATTTTGTGTTTAAACTATGCAGAATAAGATAAAAGATGAATTAACAAAAATTGTGACCCAAAAAAATATTTACAAATTCGTTAATAATCACTTCTTAATAGGACGCTTTCTTTTTGTTTCACTCATGAGAGCTAACATTGAAAATAAAAAAAATATAAAAAATATGTGGAAAAACGACACAAGTTACGGAAAAAAATTATTTAACAAAAATTGTTCACCCGATAAAGAGCTAAAAATTGTTTATGCGTTACTTTTTACAGGACATGTAGTTTTTGTTTCAATCATAAAAATGAGATTAAAAATGAAAATGACAATTTTGTGGAAAAAGGACAAAACGTACAAAATGTAATTGATAGAAAAGTTATCCACCAAAAAAATAGATACAAACTTGTAGTAATTTATTACATTCTCATCCTTTATGATTGAGAAAGTATTCGAATTGCCCGAAAATTGACACCAGATATTCAAATTTTGAACTAAACGACGCTAAATATGAAAAAAGTTTTCAAAGCTTTTGAAAAATCCTACAAAATGTGTTAACCATTATCCAATAGGACTCGTGTTTTTTTATTTATCGTAAGTAATATATGGAGAAAATCGAAAAATGTAATATTACGCCAAAAGCCGTGAGTGAGATACAGAAAAATGTCTGAGAAAAGTATTATAGTTTTTTATTTATTTTAAGGTGGTTTAGAAAGTATACATTTACAAAAATTCGCCAAACATCGAGCGCGCAATCGAGGCCCCAAAGTTTTTGTGTACTAAGGTCAAAAGTATTGATTTTAGGGTTTCGACAGTAAATCATACCTCAATTGTTCTGTATCTCGTGATATTATACTTATATCCCGGAAGTGAACGGTATAGTTAACCGGTGAATCGTTTTTTCAACGTACAAGGTTATTCCTGAATTTAAAATTTCGAGAAGCATACTTAATTATTCAAAATTTCCATAAAAATGGATGAATCTACTTTTTTATTTTTCTAATAATAATTCTAGCTGTACACAAACAGTTCTTCACAAAAACTTATTCACTCGGGTCGAATGGAAGCATAACTATTTTTTTTTAATTTGAAAATACCCATGCAGAAATCGCCAAGTTTTTTCCCCTTTTCAGAATTGGGCCAAGCTGGGTGCCCCTAGCCTGGGCCTAGCTTGAATTTACAATGTCTCGAGTTTGGACCCAGCTGTTGTAAAAGTTCCTAAAATTGACGAAAGAATTCATAGTGTTATTCTCTTTTTTACTTATTATTTTCAAGTTTCAAGTGTCAAACTTTACAAAGTGGCAATCATTGAAATTAAATTGATAAAAATGCCTAAAATAAAAAGCACTCTAAAAGTCCGGAGCATCAAGCAATCGATAGTATCCTTTACTTACGCAGTGAAATTTCAAGTAATTTCTATCAATTACAAATCATATTTTCACATTAAGATTGCACGTCATTTCTAACCTCAAAATGAGAACATTTTTTCGTCGCATTATTAAGTGTAAATACGTTCTTAATTTATGTAATGATGTTTAAAACTTTGAATTATATAATAAATATGACGGACGCAAATTAAGTTGTAATATATAGATTTTGATGAAGTAGATGATGAAAAAGAATCTGAACCCGGCGAGTGAATGAATGAAATACCACAATTTGGAAATTCGAATCAGAGTGAAGATTTTTTAAATTTCAAATCTTTGTAAGTTTAGTTGTCAACTTCAATTAGATAAGTGAATATTTTTTCTTAGTTTCTACTTTTAGTTAGAAAAATAAAGAATGGTAAGAAATCGATCATAAACTAGGGCCAGGCCTGGGCTAATCCTGAGCCAATCTGGGCGATCAAGCCTCTCCCTGGCCAGATTGAGCGTTTCATTCGAGGTTGACCCAGGCTAGATCACAAGACCAGGTCCTAGTTTTACCATTCCAGGGCCCTGCGTGGCCTATGCCAACATTTCTGCACGGATAATTTTTAAAGAAAAAAAAATAGCATTTCTCTTTGTGAACGTTGGTTCAGTTGAATACACGATGGCTGTGCTTCATATTAGTGATTATTTTACATTTTCAAATTATAATGCAATATTCCGATTCGGAAACCTCAAAGATCTGGAAACAAAATTTTTTGTTCCTAATGTCAACTGTGTTATCAGAGTTATATGTGGCAACAATTACCCTACCTAAATTCTAAAACGATGTATCTAGGAACATAGAAAATATTTGGCCAATGCTCCACGAATTTTGGCGAACAAAGTTGTACGTTATGGTGTGTTCGCAGACAATTTCAATCTCAACAAAATTAAGAAGTTTTGCATTGAAAAATGTTGCTTTGTTTTCCACTAGGTACTTCTAAAAGAATGGGGTAATGGGTTAACATTTGATTAAGAACAATAGGGAGAACTAATAGTGAATGACAAATTTTGTTGCAGAAATATACAGTCAAACTAAATCCTAAACTATCAATGTCGAAACAAAAGTGTATGAATGGTTGAAAATAATTGGCAACTTTATATATCGGAACTGTATTGGCTCATAAATCCTCAATGAAGTAATAAATACATTTAATTCTTGATAATTATTGCTTTTAAACCATTTGCAGCATTTTGATCCAACTTGGGATCTTAAATAACACTTTTGGATTCAGTGTGGGTGAATTTGATAAAATACTTTTTTTCAAATTGGGCAATTAGGTAAAATAAAATTAGCTCAAAGACTTTAATCTGATTTGGGACTGCCCATATATCAAGTAGTTATAGATAGGCAAATGTGTCGCGCCGCTACTGCAAATTCACCACGAATCCAGTCGGTGATGACTCACGGTGAGACACTCTGCTCGGATCTTCGACTCTTGCGACGCGACCCGACGTCAGCGTCGACCGTTTTAGTACTCGTATAGTGGAGGAGAAGCTGTGAATGAGACGCTCATGGTGACCCAAATAAATATTATGCCGAGTTCGGGACGAAGTACCATCTAATTCAGGGTACGAATGAGTGGCAAAATAGTTCGATATGTTACACGGAAAAAATAAGTAGTACGGTTCACTAATTCGTATTGTTAATTTGAATTTTATTGTATTTGTATTGTACAAAAAACAACGCATTTCTGTAATGTGTTAATTAAAAGTAGGTAGCAGTGTGTACAAACCACTTGTGTACCAGCAGTAGCAGTGTGCAGTAGTGTAGGTAATGGTAAAGTTGTGAATTAGTTTGAATCGAAAAACAATTTTTTTTTGAATTTCAAAAATCTACTGGGCCTACAATTTTTTGCATTCTAAAAGCATTCTTAACGTTTAGGTTCAATAAGACAATAATCTAGCTATCGCAAGCATTCTTACTACATATCTTACATATACATATCTTACTTACTAGAATTTGTAATCTATATTATATTTAAAATATTTTGAATGATATAAATAAAGAAATTAATTCTAAAGACTACATAATTCCACCAAAACTGTCCAAAAAAGTCTTGAAGAAACGTTTTTCTTTGTATTAAACACCCTCAAAATACACGAAAATAGTATTAAAAATTCAATAAAATCACACGTTATTTAGCAATATATAATCTTGAAAGTGAGACCAATAAACTAACAAAAGCTTTATTTTTCACTGAGTTACGTTCGAAAATATGTATGCATATCTCTAAAAAGGTGAAATATTTAACAGAGTTTTTCTTTTTTTTCTATTGTTTACTTTTCCGATAGCAAAAACAATATGACTAAAACCTCCAAAAATTTAATCCTGAATTGGTGAATTGGTTATTCTTCGTAAAAGTGTGTATGTACACTTATGTTTAATTGAATAATAAAAATAAAAAAACATTACTATTTATTTGTGAAAATCAATATAGGAAGCGTTTCTAGTGATTAATTATTTAGGTTACTCTGCTTACGGACACCAGGGTGCTTACAAATTCTGACTCTGTAGAATTTAAATTTCGAAGTTAAGTAATCGAAAAACTATTTTTTTCATTTTCATCAAAGCTCGGTAAATTGTAATAGATTAAGAACCTATTGTAGGTACAAAATCAAAAGACAGCATATTGTATGGTTACTGGCAGATGTGGGTTTGTAGTTGATACACTTTGGTGTGCAGGCCATTTTTCAATGAAATGTTATTAGTAAGAAGTAAACCCTGGTAAAGCTTGTAACAAACAAATTCAGTAGGAAATTTGACACGTTTTACGATGGTCGTAAGTATTTCTAAAAAATAGGTTTGTTCATAGTTTTTGAAAATTAAAAATTAAAATCCCGTATACCTCAAAATACGTATCCTCAGATTTTAATGATATGCACATTTAAAAGAAAGCTTATAATTTCTATTTTATAGTACTTAGTAGATATAAAGGACATTTAAATATATTCTGAGATACTGATTCAAATAAATATATAATTCGGCGCTTCAACTGCAGAAAGCTCCAGCTCTAATTCAGTCAGTACACAACGGAAGCTCGCGTTCTGCTCAGTAATTTTTTTCAAGTAATTTTTGTTATAATAATTTATAATAATAATTTTTTGTAAGTAATTTTTTCAGATTTTGTCTTTTTATGTTAGCACGAATAAATAGATCATTTTGCATCGTCTGGTAAAATATTATACAATTATGTGCAATATTAGAGAATAATATAATTTAAAAAAACGAAGTTTGTTACTTCTTCAATTATCCTGCTAGACGGCTCCAACTCAAGTTGAGCGATTTGAAAGCAGGGCTGCAAACAATCCCGTATGAAATAATTTTTGAAAATAGCGTGAAATATGTAAATAATTAGGTTTCCTGATACTGAATATTTCAAAATATTACTACGGCAAGTATAGTTTTTATTCTATTGATAACTTGAAATAATAATCAAAATCATTGATAATAAGGAAAAGTAATTGCCTACTTAGAACTTTTTTATTAATATAAACATGTTTATTGATAAATGTGTGTTTTCAGTATTAAGGGAAAAATTAAAGCTATTTATAAATACCGTTTGCACTATTTTGTACAGTATTTCTGAATTTTAAAAATATTTTTTACTTTAATCGACTCTCGGGTCATTTTTCCTATGGTTCAAGTGACCGAAAATAAAAATAGCGAATATCAGGGTACCGAAATTTATTTGAAGGAAAACTAATTTGTCGAATAACTAATTGGCCTAAAACCATTTCAACGAATTTTCAATTATTCGAGAATAGTAAAGAAGATTCATTTTTCCGAAAATCCATTTTACCGCAATTTCAAATGTCAGAAGGCCTAATTTTGCGAAGGTTTAATTAACCTGAAAATCAGTTTAGCGATAGGTGAGTTATCCGAAAATCATTTAAGCGAAGGTTTAAATATCCGAAAATTTAAAAATTGCTTATTTACATTCAGGTATATCTTCAATAAAAAATAAAACATTTATAATGTAATCAAGTTGATTGAAGTGATGAAAACAGTGGAAATTCAATCAAATGAGTGACAAAAACCTTGTACAGTTT
>JAAAKG020132425.1:0-14511 GCA_010014905.2 Druon quercuslanigerum
AAAAATGGAATTATTATTATTATAAATAAAAAATGTTCAAAAGATAATTGCGGCTACAATTTCTAAACAGCTTTTTACTTAACAGTGCAACGATTATTCAGAGTATTATTGATATATAATAAATTGAATAAATTGATATAATAAACAAAAATTCGTCAAGGGCCAATTACTTGTTCAAAATTAGAAAAAGCTTGTTGTTAGGAATTTATATGGATATAAATGTTAGTTTAGAATTGTTTAAAGATATTGGATATTTTATTGGCTTTTTTGTTTGATATTCCAGTGAAAATAATACTGAAACGTAAAACAAATTAAAAAATATTTTTTTTCTGTTATTAACAATTTTTGTAAACCAATTCCCAATTTGATAATTTTCTACTTACATTCAAATATTTTTTTCGGCATGATTTATTTTGCTTTCTATAGAATTCTAAGTAAATAGGCCCTCGTTACAAAAAAAACGTTTGAAAACAAATTTTATAAAAAAATTTAGAATTTGAAAATGTCAGGCGGAAAATGTATACATATTCAGAAATCTATTAAATTTTAATTAATTTTATATATTGTTTGTATATAACAAGTGAAAATTATGCATAATTTCTTCCACTTGGTAAAAAGTATTTTTTTTCCGGGGTTGTGAAAGCTAATAAATTGCGAATTTTATTATAATATTTGTTTACAACTATCTCATTTTTAAACAAAGATCCAGGTTTCAACCATTCAAAATGTTTTTAAAATAGATCAAATATTCTAATTTTTAGCAAAAGTATATGAGATATGGAAAATATGCTAAGAAGATGATGATTAACAAATTTTTGTGAAAAATAACATTCCACATTTAAAAAAATCAATATTTTGAAAAAAGACACTATATAAAAAATTAATGAAAAAATTTTTTATCCAAAAAGGTTGCACAAAGGTTGTTACAAATTAGCTTTTAATAGGATAACACAACTGACAAAAAAATGATTCGGCAAAAGCAGTTTAGCAAAAAAGCGATGCCTCTTTATTAGCAAACTTTACAAAAATACATTAAAATCAGTTATTTATGCAAAAATAAATAAATCAATCATCAATTTTCCATAGAAGAAAATTTGAATGCACTGAAAACATTTAAAAAAGTTATAAACAAAAATTTATATTTCTGTAGTAATTAATGAAACTGTTAGCATATGTTAATATACTTTGTTAGATTTAAATAAAAGTATCATCTTAATCTAACTTTATCTCTGTAGAGGCTTTATTTATAATTAAACAAGGTTTTTCAGTCTTAAGTGTCCGGACACTTATAGCTCTATAAAAATTGAAGAAATAAATCGAAAGTTCCTTTTCGAAAAATCAGTTGAAGTTTTATCTTTTGATTAATAAAATATTTAGGCTGGGCCAATCAGGAGCGCGGTATAAAGAGACGTGAGTACGTGAGCAGCATTCCAACGCAGTGTGATAGAAGAGAGCGCCTAAGTGGGGATAGCGAAGAGAGTACAGCGGCCACCACATCACGTTGAACTCCCACACACGCACACAGCCCTGTTTATACCGTGCTTCTGATTGGTTCAGCTTAAACCTTTTATAACTGAAAAATTAAAACTGCAACGGATTTTTGGACAAGAAATTTTCGATTTATTATTTCAATTTCTATACAGGTATATAAGTCCGGACACTTAAAACTCTGGAAAATTTTTAGCTATACACATGTACAACGTTTGAGATTCGATATAAAAAATTTGGACCATATGTTGGCAAAATTAACTTCAAGCTGTTATAAAGAATTTTAAGAAAATGCAACTTTTAATTCAAATCTCTTGCGCTCAAATGTCATAGTCATATTTTCCTATCTTATTTCCAAAATACATGCGTACCATTGTTTCTAAAAAGTTGTTTAAACGGAAATATCCTTTATTTATCAAGACCAGCTTTAATGCATTTAGTAAGTCTTTTTTAAATGTAATTTTCTTAATTCTGAAATAACTTTTCTTTGTGAATCTTCAAGACCGCATGCAAACCAAAATTATTGTTAAAACATGTTCAATCTCTGTACCAAAAATGTTGTATCACCTAAACGAAAACCAGTTAAATTAAGTCTGGATATAAAATTATTTTATACCAAGAGCGATAACAAATTACGTGTAATAGATTTTAATTTAAAAAAGACGAAATCCTCTCTGTATAGGTATTTTTTTATTTTTTACTTACGAACACAATTGACAAACATAAAACTGAAGATCTGAATACAAATAAAGATGCTCATTTCAGCAGAGGCAGAGAAATTATCCTCAATAAGTTTCTTCAGCTAGAACTGATAAGATTTTGAATTTGTTTGACTTATATTTCCATCTTCGAAGCACTATCTGATTCTATGATAAACAGGGCTATTAAAATAGAATTAAAACAATACAGGTTTGCGTGAAAGGAAGTGTTTTTATTATGAAATAAGAAGGCTTTATTTACTTTCCTTGAAATTTCAGAGTCTGAAATAAACCAGATATACACGTGATTATTCAAACAATAAAATAGAGTTGAAAATTAAGAAAATAAAATTATGTAAAAGGGGCACTGAGGAACGATTCTCTAGTTAAAAATTTTTTCATTTGAAAAAGAAAATTTCAAAAATAAATTGTTTTTCTAAATCTAAATATTTATACCTTAGGAAACGAGGCACATTTCTGTAACCTGTAAAATTGTAAAATTCTGATGATTATAGGGTCACAAAATTCAAATTGTTCAAATTAATTTAAGTATTGTTTCTTTTGAAAATGAAGAAATTTTTATATGCTCAATTAAAAGAATTTTAAAAAATGAAGATGCTTCTGTTCACTCAAGGACTTTGTGTAAGTTCATGTGATGTTTCACGGAAAAATTTAATCGCTTAAAATTTTGGTAATTATTTGAAGAATCTTGTACAGAGAGAACAGTCTTAAAATATGACAGTGACTTTTGTTCGTGATCGACTGATTTATGGCGCTTCGGCCAATCAGAGGCATTTTCGAGAGAGTATATGAGAAGAACGTAACCTGATACATCGATCATCATTAAAAACAAAAGCTCCTCATTTTTATTGTGATTAATCATCATAAAAGCATTAATGTTAATTTTTTTCCCAACCCGAACATTTCTGTTAGTGCAACTGTCATACTTCAGAAAAAAGTCTGAAAATGGCTTTTCTGCATTGTAAAAGCTACAATCATTAAAATGGTACAAATGATAAATCAATAATGTTACCTGTTTTTTTCGAAATAAAGCCGCACGTAATATTCTTCAAATATTAATAAAATTTAAAGTAAAGAATAGCGACCAATGAAAGAATTTTCTCAATCTCTGGTGATCCTAACGATAAATCAAGTTTAGGAAAATGTTAAATCGTGATGATTTTATTGTAAAAAATAATTCGCATCCATGTTCAAGCTTTTTATTTCTTATTTTGTTTTAACATTCTTTTTAGTTTCTGATTTTGTGTCCATGTCCTAAAAGGATATCATACTATGGATACGGGCGGAACCTATTATTTTCATATACTGAAATAACATCTCCATCGTACAATACTAAATCACGAGTATGAAGTGTAAGTTTTTCTCGACCTGGTAACAGAATAAAAAATAAAGTTCTAAGTTAATTCAAATAAACTTTACTTCCAGTGAAAAATATTTCATAAAGCACACTAGGGGCAAATAATGAGGAACGTTTCCGGGTTCTGGGGAATTTGCCGGATAAAATTTGCCCTCCACATGGTAAGTTAAGAATCATCATTCAAATTTGAAACTGGGGACCTTTCTAGGTGTTTTAGAAAGTGTTCTCTATTATTTGTTTCCAATTATTTGCTTGTCTTTAAATAATCGTATTTACCATGCAAATCATAAACCTCTTCTCTTCGAACTATTCCAATGCGAGCTGCATTACGGTACACAAAAGCACCATCAGGAATGCCGGATGCTCGTTTAGGTGGCGGTGTTGGTGGAGCTAGTTGTTTGCAAAAAATGTAGTTATTAATTAATTCGAATTTTTCAAAACTTTCCAATAGTAAAATAATAGAAAAATATGGCCAAGGTATGTAACTTGATATCTTGGTTATAGAAAGTAAAAGAAGATTTTTTAACAAAAAATACATTAAATAAATTTTAGTTTTTGAATGATTGGTATTACCAGATTCTACTTCCACGATTGGATAGATGGTTCCATTATTATATATTCCAATAATTTGCCCATCGCGGAAGGCCAGTTCCGGACGTAATGGTAGGTTAGGTCTGTGGTGGATATGGACACGCAGATTTGAACTTGGCGGCGTCGACATTGGAATTAATTCTAGACACAAAAAGTATCTGAATTTTTTATCAACTTTTTTTAACATAAAAAAATGTTGTATTTTTCTGACGTAAGGAAGCCTTTAAATTAGTAACATAGTCAATTCATATTAGTAGCTGACTCAAAGCACAGGAAGATTTTGCTTTTAATTTTCAAATTGCTAAAGCAATTTTTATATAACTAGCATTTTTTAATATTTGAGATACAAAAACTTAGTAATTTGATTTATTTCTGCCAGAAAAACCACATAAAATCCATGTGTTGTGTAATTTTTTGCTTTACCAAATTTGTTATGGTTGTCTAAAAGTCTAGAAGAACCTAAACAGCTGTCGAGATAAAATATTATTAAAAGTGGTCAAGGTAATTCTTGGAGAAATTTTCAGCGAAAAATCTAATAATGACCTTCAACTTGACCTTCAAATGGTTCTTCAAGGTCATTTCAGCGTCAACTTTGTGTTTTTAAATGGGAAACACCTATTTTTCACATCGGCAATCGAAACAGCGGGAAAATAGGGGAAATAGGGTTTCCCATATAGAAAAACAAAGTTGATCTTGAAATGACAGTTAAGGTTAAGTTCAAGGTCAGACAGAAGTTTTACAATGAATTTCTCATTAAAAGTTACTCCAAGAACAACCTTGATTTGAGGAAATGCAAAGCCGTCCCGTTAACCAAAAGCTGATATTGTTAAAGTTTGAATGACCTTTAGCTGAGATTCAAAGTCAAACCTAACCTATGATCTGAGTACATATTTAAACTAAAGATTCCCCGCTCTTTTAATGGCTTATGTCAAAAAGAGGGGTTCTCATTTAAAAACACTAATTTGACCATGAAATAACCCTGAAGGTAACTATTGGCTTTCTCGTTGAAAGCTTTAGAGTAGCTTGCAACGAGAAATCTAATGGTGACCTTCAAGGTCATTTCATGGTCAACTTTGTGTTTTTAAATGGGAATTCCCTATTTTTGATATCGGTAATCGAAAGAGTGGGAAATTTTTGTTTAAATATTACTCATATCATAGGTCAGGTGTGACTTTGCAGATAATCTGAAGGTCATTCAAACGTAAACAAGGTCCAGCTTGGGTTAACAGACCTGCAAAGTTACACTTGACGTATGAGCTGAGTGCATATCTAAACTTAAGTTTTTCCGCTCTTTCAATTGTTGATGTCAAAAATTGGGGTTCCTATTTAAAAACACAAATTTGACCATGAAATGACCTTAAAAATCACCATTTGATTTCTCGTAAAAACTACTTCAAGAATGAACTTCGCCCATTTAAATAATATTTTATCCATACAGTTATTCAGATTCTTTCAAATTTTTGAACACCTTGCAAATGCAGTATAAATATAAATTGTATACTATGCAAATGTTTATTTAAATTCGGTCACATTTTAAGTTAAATCTAGTACAAAAATAGCTATATAATAGCTTCTTTTATTAAAATAATTAGGATATTTATTTCAGTAAATACATCATTACCTTCAGCTACAGTAACATATGTTTCAAAACATAATGCACTTCAGGAAACATTTTTTAAAATTTGAATTCAATTTGATTAAAAATATTTTATTTTAGTACTGTAGGATATTAAAAATTTAGTATTTTATTAGTTACTACTTACGAACAGAATTAGGAAACATCAAAAAAGTGAAACATACAGTAAAAATAAAAGTGTCCATTTTTCCATAGACAGCGATGTGAACGTTAAAAAATTTGTTCACCTGCAATGATAAGATTTAGCAGATGTTTATCTACCAGTTATTATCTCAATATAATAAAGACATATTTAAGCTGTGGACTAAAATGGAGACACGGTGTTAAATAGAATGGGGGAGGGGTAAGACCTAAAAATAATGGCAGAACATCATTTACGAACGAAGGCTTTTTAAAAAAAAATTTTATTCTGCAATAAACCAGATCCACATGTAAAGATTTGGAAACGGGCGTCATAGGAAACAAATTTTTACGGCTCTGTCTCTTAAATGTGACAATGGTTAAGTCACATTGTGGGAAGTCAAATTTTGCAAACGTCACCTTAGCGACAACTCACATCGCGCCATTCATCATTCAGAAATCATTTCAAGGCCATTTAATGCTTTCCTTAATCCTAGCTCAGTGATAATTTTTTAACCACTGCTGTAAATGTTGACGCAAAAGTGACCTGAAAATTTTGTTAATTATAATTTTATAGATAGAAAGAGAAGATTTTCTTTTAATCGCAATCAATCTTTAAGAATAAATAAATTGAAATATGGGAGAAAAGAACACAGAAGACAGGCATAAGCTATAATAATATTTTATTTAAAAACATTTTTCTTCTACATTATACCTACAAATTTTTAAATGATAAATTTTGCTGGGTAAAAACTGAGAATAAAAATTAGTTCAAGATGATGACTGAATATTAAACTAAAAATGAAAAATGAAATTTGCAGATTATTTTAAAATATCTGACAATCAACCAAAATAAATTTGTCGATTCTTTCAACTTGAAGTTTTTAAATACTTCGGTATTGACCCTTAATTGTTTGTCCCCGCGAAATTACACACACAGAGAGACATTTTGTTATTGAGTTATAAAGTGTGACCATCGTCCTTGAAACAAATAAAGTCCCACATTTGTATCCATGATGCTATTTTCCCGCCGAACAAGAATCTTTCAAAGCCGTTACAAAACGAATAATGCAGATTTTTTGTTCACAGAAGTAAGACCTTCGATGATAGCAACTATACTCCCCCCCTAATCTTTAACTAAACTAGATATGTTTTCAATCCAAAAATTTGCATTTACAGAAGGTGACCAAAATCCCGAAAACTCATGGATTTTCCTTGATTTTTTAAATAAAAAACAAGGCGTGCCCAAAAAAGACTCCTTATACAATAAATCACGTGAAAAAAAGCTGTAGAAGCTGTTAAAACTGGCCAGTCCACTGGATATTCAGTGCCAGTAATGCTGGCTTTCCGATCACTGAACACCATCTATTCGACAGTGTACAGATGATTGTAAAAAAAAGTCTCACACCCTCCACTGATAGAAGAACTTCTAAACATTGGTACAAGAGATTTTTACGTAGGCATCCACAAATGGCTAAGCATATGTTTCAAAACGTAACCAAATAGACGGCCAAAGTTTCAGAAAAGGGTTTAGGGTGGTGGTTTTTGTGCAGTCAGAGAAGATATGGAACGTTTGGCTCTCCTCAACAGCAGTCCAAACAGGATTTTTAATCTGGACGAGTCAGCTTTTTTTCAATGCACATTATGCAACCGATGGATGTATCCCTTTTAAATCCGCTAAAGACTAAATACTTTTAAAAGATGGAATCATTTAGAATCTAAAAATGATTATTTAAGAACGTTAACTAGTAATCTTTTCGACATGAATCTGTACATAATTTCCACCAAATTTTGCTAAAATTAAGGTTCAAGGATGACGACAAAGGCAATAAATTTGACAATCCTTGGCAATCCTAATAATAATAAATCAAACTTCAGGAAACTGTTAAATTGTAATGATGGGATTCTAAAAAATAATGCGTATCCATGTTGAATATTTTTAGTTTGTTTTAACATTGCTTTTTAGTTTCTGGCTCTGCGTTCATGTCCCAAAGGGATATTATCTTATTGATACGGACGGAACCTATTATTTGCATATACTGCGATAATATCTCCATTGTGTACTACTGAATCACGAGTTTGAAGTGCAATTTTTTCTTGACCTGGTAACGGAACAGAAATATAGTTATTAGTCCATTCAAATGCACTCAACTTCTGGTAGAAACTATTTTATCATACTCTAGAGGCGATTAAAGAGAGAAGTTCTTGGATGCAGGAGTATTTACATGATGAAGTTGTCCTCTCACTTGATTAGTTAAAAATAATTCAAATTTGAAATTTGAGATTTTTAATGGGGACGGTAGGTTACGCATCCGGTTTCCCTCTATATCCACCCATGAAACATTCCGTGTTCAAGAAAAACACGAAACGTCTCACGCAGAGTTCTCTAATATTTGTTTTCGATTATTTTTCGGTCATGACGCAAACCATAAACCTCTTCTTCTCGGACTACGCCAATGCGAGTTGCATGACGGTACACAAAAGCACCATCTGGGAGGCCGGATGCTCGTTTGGGTGACGGTGGTTGTGGAGCTAGTTGTGTGTGAAAAATATAGTTATTAAAAAAATATATATTAAAAATATATTTAAAAATATAGTTATTATCTCTAAGTGAAAGAGGGAATTTAAAAGAAAAATACACAAGGGTAAAAAAATTGCAAAATGTGTACGTAACTTGATATCTTGTTATTTCTCGGTACGTAACTTAATATCTGTATGCTTCTAGGTACGTAACTTGATATCTTCGTACTTCTAGATACGCAACTTGATATCTTGGATATAGGAAGTAAAATCAGATTTTTAAATTAAAACACGGCTAGAAAAGATCCAGCAATCGTGGACTGTATGGGCCTTAGCGACCTGTTTTGATAACTCACTAAAGTGGGCACACTTTACGCATAATTGCGTCTGCCTATCACTCACTGCACGTTTCGTGCCTTCCTGGCTTTTACAGGAAGTTGGATATAGTGACTGACTCAAAGATTCGTCTAAGGTGACTCGTGTTGTATGCGCGTTTTATAATCTTGCTCTACGGCGCGGCATAACAAATCTTGAATGTTTCCCTAATGTGGAAAATCTCATTTTGACAATTGAACCTGCTAAATTTAAAAACCAGTATAGTTTATTTGTGAAATATAAAGTAGCTTAGGAACACTTGAAATAGCTGGGCAGACATTTCAAAATAGTCCTTAAGAAACCTTCTGAACCATAGAGGAGTTTCGAGGGAATGCTAAGTAAACTATAGCTGCAATAGGAAAAATCTTAATTTCCATATACTTAAATTTTAGTAAAAGCATTTCTTCACGGGAAGAGATACCCCCTAAGTTTCGAAAATACTAACAGAACACTCCATAATGAGAAAGAATAAACTAGAGGTTTTAGGAAAAATTCGATTATTTTCGGTTTAGACGGTATTTTAGTTTGCAATTATCGGTCTTACCAGGGGCTACTGCCACGGTTGGATAAATCTTTCCATCATTGTATATTCCAACAATTTGCCGATTATGGTTCACTAGTTGAAGACGTAAGGGCATATTAGATTTGTGCTTAATGTTGGACCGCAGATTTGCACGTCGCGGCGTCGACATTGGACTTGAACCTGGAAGCACAAATGCGTGGATTGTCTTATAAACGAATTTTTTTATTTCCGATTTGAAATTAAATTTACTATAGAAAACGCGTAATGGAGACAAAGGGGGTTAAACCTTGTCTAAAAAAAAAGTCACATAATACTTAAGCGACTCCTAACCAACCCCCAGATAATTAAAATTTGTTTTTTAACGAATGATTTTTTTAATCAAAATTTAAAATTATTCAAAAAGCGCTTCCATGCTTGACGCATTGTTTATAACCATGGGACGACCGTTGCTGTACACGAACCCAATCTTGAGCCACGCTTACTTTAAGCTTACCCCACGGTTTTATCCACGCTCACCACACGCTTATGCCATTGTTGATCCATGGTTTACCCATGAAATCTTTACCACGGTTGATAATATTGATTTTATCACAATTACCACAATAAGATATTCATTTCGATAAATGCATCATCACACGATGAGACGAAGTAATTAAAGCGACAGTTACATATGCTTCAATATGTAGTACGCTTCACGAGAAAAATTTTATTTCTTTATATTTTTATTTTTAATATTAAAAGTTTTTACATTTAATTTTAAATATTTGATGTTAATTTTGTTAATATTTTATGGATTTTTAAAATTATTTTCTACTTACTAATGTAATTAACGAACATCAGAAAAATGAAACTTATAGTGAAAATATAAGTCTCCATTTTGCGAAAGACAGAGATATGATTTTTAAAAGATGTCTTCATCTGCAATGGTAAGATTTTTAATATGTTTGACTTGTTGATTTACCATCTGTTATCTCATTAGAGATAAAGAATTAGTTAGGTCATGGAATATAATTAAGTAACGATGTTGAATAGGAGAAGGACAAGATAAAGCCAAAAAATAGTGGTGGGACATAATTTACGGACGAGTCATTTCCTTAAATGTTTTATAGTCTGGAATAAACCAGATCCACAAGTTACGATTTGGAAACGGGTCAAATTTTGCAATAGTGACCTTCGCGGCAACGTACATTGCAATATGTCTCATTCAGGAATCATCTTTAGGCCATTTCATACTTACCTTATTCCTACCTGATTGACACTTTCTTAACAAGTAGCGTCCATAAGAAATAAGATGACGAAGTGAAATGTCAATCCAAAAATCCATTTTTTGTAATTCTACAATACAGACTGAAACGCCTACAACCTTAATTAGTGAATTAGACACCTTTTGTGAACTCGATAATACCCAGGTAGCTTAGTGAATATAAGATGCAGCAAAGGAGCAGGAGGTATTATTCATAGAACTTTTTTTAGGACAAAAATATAAAAAACTAAAGTTGACGTGCAGATTTATGGCGGTGGTGAGAAAGTGTGTGGTAACAGACGGCGAGAAGATTTTGCGGAGTTTGTATGAAAGTTGTGAGTCTAGTGGAAGGATACAAGCCTTTGATGTGAGTAGGGTTATGAGGGGTGAACTAGGGAGTTAAAAATTAATCTTTAGAGTAGTTGAGGGTCTGTATGAGCTTTAAGGGTTGAAATAGAGCAAAGAAAGGAGAAATTTGGCTTATCATGTGGGAAAGGTCTTGAAAGAATTCTGCAGGTTGCAGTAGAGACTTTTTGCATGCAGAGGTTCCAGTTACCGACGGGGGAGCAGGAGGTGGTCAGTGAGAGTACTGGCTGTGCTGGTAGTAAATTCGACAAGAAAGAAATTTCCTACAGGCCACGATGGCCACCTGTGCGTGACACCTTGTCGAGTAGTGCGTGAGGAAGAGGTAAAAAGTAGAACGAAGGAAGCGTCAAGACAAAAGAGAGAGCATCTAGCGCCAATAAGAGTCCGAAAAAAGTGCCCCCTTCCCTGTAATGAATCTGCCAGGGGAGAAGGAGGCTATAGGGGTGTTGATAAGCGAGATCCGAGGGTAAGAGATGAGAAATAGGAAAAGAAGGTAAAAGAATTGAGTGAAAAAATGGAAGAATTGAAGAGGAAGATGGTTTCGGTAAGGAAGGAAAAATGAAATAAAATGAAGAAGATAGAAGAAGATATTAGTATGTGAATGGAAAGGGCAAAAAAAGGCGGAGGGTAGGTCAAAATAGAAAGTAGATAACAAGGAGCAGGGCGAGAAGAACTGTATTTGGGAGAGAGTAGAAAATATGATAGAAGAGAATGTGGGAGAGTAGGAATAAAAAGAAAGAGAAAGCGGATAGGGAAAGGAAAAGACAAGTGGAGTTAAAAAGGGAAAAAAGAAAGAAGACGGATAGGAGAAATAATATTGTTACAAGAGGATTGAAGCTAAAGATCGGGAACGAAAGGGAGGGGATGAAAGCACTGCTTAGGAGCCATAGTATAGGTTAAGGACGAGGTAGGAAAATTCAGCCTGGAAGGGAGAAAAGCGAATGAAGTGGCGGTTGTGGAATTGGAGAACTGGGAAGAAAAGTTGGTGGTAATGCGAAACAAAAATAAGATAATAGATAAGAGGGTTTGAATGAATCAAAATTTGTCGAGGAAGGAAAGGAATTTTCAGAGAATGCTAAACGGCAGGGCTAGGAGGGAGAGGCGTGAAGGAAGATCGACGAACGTAGTTATAATATAATACAAATATAATAATATAAAAAAGGATTTCCTCTTCATGATAATTTTTTTATTTATCATTTAAGTTGAAACATTTTGTTTAGTTTTTAAATTTCCCCCAATGATCATATGCGTCCTCATCCTCATCCTCATTATGTTATACCTACATAAATTCCCGATACCTACGCCACCTTCCATTTCCATACAGTGCGATAGGAAGTCCATTATGTATCGCAAAATAACCATTTTCAAGTTGAATTAACTGTTGACCTGGAAATGTAAGAAACATACAGTCATTAATAATTTAAACATTCACAAAAAGGATTCATTTAGATGTAATGTATGTAAATTGTGTTAAACTGTGAATTAACCAATAATAATTATCCAAGAAATTAAATTTCGATTTTATTTTTGCTAAATATCAATAACTTCTTATTATTAAATTAAGAATTCTTTTAAAACTAAGAATTCGAGAAATTCAAGAAATTCGCGGAATTCAAGAAATTATACAATTCACGGAATTCATGGAATTTAGGATCTTAAAAAATTCAGGGAATTAAAAAAATGCACAGAATTCAAGAAATTTATAGAATTGGCGGAATTGACAGGTCTAGGACTTTACATAATTTAAACAATTCACTGACTTCAAGTTAATCACGGAATTAATTAAATTCAATGAATTTTAAGAATTTAAGGAATTCGAATAATTAGCGAAAGTCAAGGCATTCAAGGAATTCGCTGATTTAGGAAATTCACGGAATTCGATGAATTCACAGAGACTCATGAATTCACGGAAATAAAGGAATTCAAAGAAAACACGGAATTCATAGAATTTAAGGTACTTACAAATTTCTTTGAATTCGAGGAATTCAAGAAATTTATGAAATTCGTGGAGTTCAAAATAAGCACAGAATTCAAGGAATTCGAGAAATTCACGGAATTTACGGAATTCTGGGATTTATGGGAATTCGAGAAATTGTACGGAATTCAAGGAATTTACGAAATTTATGGTATTGACGGAATTGTAGGAATTTACGAAATTCAAGGGATTTAAAGAATTTCAGAAATTCACGGCAATAAAGGAATTCAAAGAATACACGGAATTCATTGAATTCAAGTTAGTTTCAAATTTCTTCGAATTCAAGAAATTCAAGAAATTTATGAAATTGAAGAAATATATGGCATTCATGGCATTTACAGCATGCGCAAAATTCAAAAAATTCGTAGTGTAAAAGGATTTCAAAGAATTCACTGAATTCATGGAATTCAAGGTAACCAAAAAATTCACCGAATTAATGGAACTCAACAAATTGAAGGAATTCAAATTATCGTTATTATTATTACACCATTAAGCCGTTTCCCTTCCGGGGTAGGCGTGACTCACTCTGTGGGGAGGGGAGTAGTATGAGGAAGGGGTTATACAATTTTTAGATTGATCTGTAATTCTCGTGTTATTTATTTAAATAACACGTTCACTCCGCATCGCTGCTCCGACTCAGGTTGCTGATCAATCTCTCTAGCAATCACCCTAAGTGAAGATCCCCACAAATGCGTTATGTGAGGTTCCCCACTTGGGTCCATTAGTATCCAAGGTCTTTGTTTCAGGCGTCATTCACTCTACTGACGCTATTCTTGTTAACTACTTCCAGCCATACTTTTCTGTCCTGGCATACTTCTTTAGCTTCTTTAACATCCATGCATTTTTCCATGCAGGCTCTCGTGTTTCTATGGCTTCTAATGTCCCTTCTAACCACGGTCTCATTCACACATTCTAAATATTCCTTCCGCGGTCTGCCTCTGGGCACTCTGCCATTTACGTTACCTTGATAAATCTGTTTCGTTAGCCGTCCATCCTTCATTCTCTCAACATGCCCGAACCATCTTAACCGATTTCTTTCCCATATGTAAACTAGCGTTTCTTCCGCACCACATTCCTTACGGATTACTTCGTTACTTACTTTGTCCATCAGAGTTTTCCCGCCTATCATGCGCAGGAATCTCATGTCGATTGCGTTAATTTTACTCTTATCTTTTTCTTGACATGTCCACGTCTCGCTGCCGTATAGTACAGTTGGTACAAATATGGAATTATGTATTGCCATTTTAGCCTTATTTGAGATATTTTTACTTCTCATAAGGGAGCCTGCTCTACCAATAACCTTCTTAACCTTCGTTTATGCGTCTATCTAACTCCTCATAGATCTTATAGTCCCTAGTACATAAGCTACCAAGGTATACGAATTTATCAACTTGTTGAATTCTCTCATCATTCAATACAATGTCACATATTGTTTTCTCACTCTTTCCTTCGAAAACCATAGTCTTTGTTTTATTTGCGTTAATTTTGAGGCCCATGCTCTTCATTCTTTTATTCAATTTGTTTAACATTCTTTGCAAATCTTCGATAGATTCTGCCATGACCACCTTATCATCTGCGAACGCTAACCCACGTACCCT